>JALMQS010000078.1:1427135-1658088 GCA_024734495.1 Forficula auricularia
TCAGCGAATAAAATCGGAAAGGGTGGAGTTTCCTGACAGGCCCTGAGTTCGGTCTATATTAATAATTTTAACAAATATTTAATAGGGGGGGGGGGGTAATATTCAACTCCTAGGCCTGGACAAGCTCTCGGCGGCCTTGCCTATATCTTCTGGGATTGAGGCGAAGTAACTGGTAGAGCCAAGAAATCAGTAATGTAAAAGGGAAAAGCGTTATATCATTCAAGCAAAGAAAAAACAAAAAATTATCATTGAATTGTTTCAGTAATATTTTATTTGTCATCTTCAGTCTCATAGCTAATAACATAAAATTAATACATAATCTATTTATTAAAATAGCAATAATAATATCACAGAAAATTAAAATTTTATTCTGGTAAAGTCACATATAAAATTGTATTTGTACATTTATTTTATCTTAATTTAATATAAATGGAATTTAGTACTTGAAGCCCAAGGATTGATTATATCTCGCTGACTTGTTAAAAATACAAAATTTTATTTTTTAATCACTTTTATTAATCAATAACATTTAGGGAAAGCGGTGTTGGTTTATAGTGAAACATATTAAACACAGGAGTTTTACTAAAACCCGTCAAAAAACTCCTGTGTTTTATTAATCACTTCATTAATATTTTAAATTAAATTGAAAGTTTTTGTGCCGAGGATAGTAGAATTTTTATATATTGAAGGAGACAATAAAAAAGTGTGTCTTCTGCTGGAATTGCAGCAGAAGACACACTCTTTATTGTCTCCTTCAATATTTAAATGTTGATTTTAGCCATTTGTTCAATGACAAGTCGAATAATATTTATTTAGTACAATAGATATAAGATCCAAATGCTTTGATTTTTTTAAAGCAACTATTTTAATATTTCTACTAAAATATTCTAAAGAGACTAAATTAGCACTTGTGCAAAATATAATAAATTTTATATGGTATATACATATGTATTACGGGTAAAGCCCAGATTCTAGTGTTGATGTTTAATCTGGAGAAAGTGTCTGGTATGAATCTGATGTGGTTTCCCACATTAATGAATCCCAAAGAAGACTAACAAGACTCCTAACGTGTATTCAGTGAACAAATTGAGCATCCTCTGGAATTAAAAACGGCTACCGATTCTCTCATACCTACTCTGAATCCACCAACTAATGTTTGTTTTTATGTATGCTTGATACTTTGAATCAGCTACTAAAAATAAAGAAATTAGTTTAGATATCTTTTTTAATTTCCTTTGTTGGCCAAACAATAGTGCAAAGCATATGGCCAGCCAAGTTAATTTTAAGCCTATCCGTGCTTCAAATTTAAAAAATTTTAGAGAATATTTTACAGGATTGTATGCTGATTCCACGTACACATACCCCAACCCGTAATAAATAAAATAGTAAAATGGTGAAGTCCTGATAGGGCAAACTTGCACTTATTCCACTTTGTCGGGATAGTGCACTCACTGTAAACCCCTAACAAAAATTTTTTACTATCGTTATTGCATTTATACTATCATAGTTTTATTTCTCGATCCATGAAGAACAAAAGTTACATTTTAATTTTACATGCAAATAATTGCAATAAGGCTGAACACTTGGCGTTTTTTACCGATCGGATTTTTTGCCGCTGCCGCTCTAGCGTTTACACACTGAGCGGTCAAACATTCTTGCCGACGCCACCATCATCAGTCGATCACAGATCTGACACCGTGTATTAAGGTCAATTCAACAACATTATAAAATAAATAGATAACATTATTTGTACTTACCAAAGTCATTCTTTTTGCTATCTTTCAGCTTGTCGAAGTCACTCCTAAGGTGAACACAAACTTCACCCCACGCATTCTTTGTGCCGTTCCTATCTTTGAAAATGTCCAAGGTTTTGTCCCACAACACAGGCCTTTCTTGAACGAAATGAATTACCAATTATAACCCCTTCGGCCATGATAATAACCACTATACACCACTCTCAATCTCCACTTCAGCGGTCGGCGAATCGGACGCCGAGCAAACGCGCATTTAGTTACGTGGGCCACCATTTCGGCGGGCTAACCGACGAATGTATTGTCGGCAAAAACCGACGAAAAGTAGTGGCAGTGGTCGGCTGCGACACAGCAACATGCTAGCGATCCGAGACGCGCCAGCCGCGGTCACACATCTCGGCGAGTTCTACGGGCGGCGTCGGCCGATCGGGTAAAAAACGCGGTGTTCCAGCCCTTGGCGCTTTTACCATCGAATTTTTTACCGACGCCGCCGCGCCAGTAGAGGCGCATAGGATGGTATTGAGCACTCTCACAACATTGGGCGCGATAAAATAAACGATTGGATTATTTAACATCGACGGCAGCGATGCAGCCTGACCATCAGCCACTACGCTCGTCGGTGCTTGTACCGACAACCACGATTCGCCGGTTAGCCGCCGAAATGGTGGTCCCACGTGCACTAAATGTACGTTTACAACACTCGGCGTCCAGCTTACCGACGACCGCTGAAGCTAAAAAATTTGAGAAGTGGGTGTATAAGTTAATTATTTTGCTTGCAATCGCAAATTTACTAGCAAAATGCGAAGAATCGGAAAATTTCAAAAACAAGAAACCAAAAGCATCGTAGATTACACATAAAGATAAACAAGGCACCTGAAGTATAAAAATTTGGATAAAAAGTGCAATTAATCAAATCATTCATATTATATTAAATTTCACTTCTAAGATATTAAGGTCGTAATTAAATAGCATTATAACTAATAATTAATAGTCATTAAAAATTCATTTTCAAGATCATTTTATTTATACATATTACATTTTTAAAGTTTCAATATACATAGTACCTGTTATATGCATAATTATACTAATCGGTGAGATTATATTTATATTTTATGCTAAACAGTGTCATATCGGCAAGAATGTTTACCGCCCAGTGTGTAAACCCTAGAGCGGCAGCGGCAAAAAAATTCGATCGGTAAAAAACGCCAAGTGTGTTCCAGCCCTAAGGGATACAGTTTCTTCCGAAAATGCACTATTATTGAAAAATGGGCTCGCAATTACCCTAACTTACTATATATATATATATATATATATTCAGGGCCGGATTAAGGGGCAAGCGGTCGCTTGGGGCGCCGGCAAAGTCTTCATCGTTTTTTTTGAAGCGAAGCTTTTATTCGGACGTTCTGGGGCTCGCCGCCCCGGCCACTCTATTCGAGCTAACCGTCAGATTTTAAAAGCGTAACACGAGTGGTGCGTGCGCACTGTCCCCCAACCTCAGTAGGCGTGGTCTGATGTCACACTTTGGTCAGACGAGGCATGGCTTTCGTCACTTTTAATGTTCAAAGTATCAGAGCACATGCCATGGATCTTACAGATTCTATAATCAGCAATAGTAATATTTTACTCTTATCTGAAACAAGAATGTTGAACAATGAAACGATAAGTGTCCCGAATTTTAATTGTGTAGCTCAGTTCCAAAGACAGAATTATAGGTCTGGAGGAGTTGCTATTTTACAACATCAAAACGATAATACAAACTTCATTACACGTAATATGTCTTTACAATTCAGAAGGAACGAACTGAATGAAGTTCATGCAGAATTTTCAGATATTGGAGAGATATGTTCTTCTCATTTAGCAATGCAAGATGGACAAACTCTAGTTCTGATAGCAATTTATATATCTCCTGGACATAGCGTTAAAGATATAATAAATTTCATTGCAAGATCACTAATGATTTATTCAGAATATGGATCAAAATTTACGGGAAGTAATGAACATACTATGCCAATTATTTTAGGTGGAGATTTTAATTGCAATTTTAAGGATGAGAAATCTAAGCCATTGGTTGATTTCCTTACAGACAAATTTAATTTAAAGATGAATAATGATCCAAACTCTGCGACAACTAAAACAGGAACAACTATAGATGCAATATTTACAAGATTCATTGAAAAAATTCAATCAAAAACTTTTCTATCTTATTTTAGTTACCATCATCCAATAGTTACTTTCGTACCATATAACAATGAGAATAGTGGTGTACAAATAACTTAAAGTACTTATGATGAACATACAGATAATAATGCTTTGTGAATTATTCGATAATTTTATGTTTAAACTTTGTACATATAATACATTATATATGAATGCAATAAATTTTATTATGCAAAAATTGCAGGATTCAAATTATTTTCTTATTTGTATTACTTGAAGGATAAAAAAAAGTGCCGTCTAGGGACGCCCGAAAGAAGCGAAGCTTTATAATATAAAGCGAAGGAACTAAGCGTTCAAAAAAATTAAGACTTGAGAAAAGAAAAGCCTTGAGGGATGAAAAAAAATAAAGACTTGAGAAAATAAAAAAAAAAAACTGATAACTTGGGAAAATAAAAAAAATGAATACATTAAAAATAAAAGACGCGCCCAAAAACGCAAGGCTACAGCGGAGCTCTCTTCACGATTAGAACAAAAAAATAGGAGAGCTCCGCTGTAGCCTTGCGTTTTTGGGCGCGTCTTTTATTTTTAATGTATTCATTTTTTTTATTTTCCCAAGTTATCAGTTTTATTTTTTTTTATTTTCTCAAGTCTTTATTTTTTTTCATCCCTCAAGGCTTTTCTTTTCTCAAGTCTTAATTTTTTTGAACGCTTAGTTCCTTCGCTTTATATTATAAAGCTTCGCTTCTTTCGGGCGTCCCTAGACGGCACTTTTTTTTTTTTTTTTTTTTTTTGAACTTGGACTTGGGTGTCTTAAGAGTAAAAATTCAGGCACCCTTCTAGAATATTGTTTGGGAAAGAAGAAAATTAAATTAATCTACGATATCGCATTTTTCATATTTTTACTTTCAGAGCTCATTGCTGAATTGTGTGGGTGGAGATGGGGGCCCAATGAACAGAATTGGCGCCCTCTCAGTAAAGATCAAAGCATCGAAATTTTTATAACATTTATAAAATCATTTCATATTTGATGTTTTCATTACGTAAATGCAGGATTATAATTTTTTGGTGGAATCTAAAATAACTCTTAAAATTCTAACTGATAACAAATTTACTATAAATCTATTTTTCAAAATAATACAACAGTTCATATTGAATCCTACGAAGAAAATAAATAAAATTTGAATGTATATTGTTGTATGACTTGGATCCAGAAACAAGGAAATCGATCCGCATAAATTAATCGCTTGTCTGACTGCCCAGACCAATAGGATCTAACAATGGCCTCGATGTAATAACAGATAATCGTAAAATATATGAGATAAATAATGGGTGGAAAATAATACCTAAATGACCAACAATGACCTTTGAAGACAACTGGCTTTTTAAAAAAATCATCAAATTGACTTTGTTATCATGATTGTAAATGAAGAAATACTTTTAGTCATTGAATTGAAGTTTATAGTAAGAGTAAAAAAGGGGGAAAAGATAATGAAAATGAACAAAAAAAAAACAAGGAAAAAAAACGAAAGATTCGATGGCTCTTTTTAGATAGTCTTTCGTTAAAAAAGGGGATGTCATTCAACAAATCAATTTTCAATTTGTTAGAGAGCAGCTGCTCGTTTTTCTACAAAAAGAGAGAAGGAATAATGTTAGAAAAAACTGAAAGAGCACCAGCACCATTCCTTCTTTTTTTCTTTAATATCGAATTCGATTTTTAGTTATCCTTTAGAAAAAAGTTAACGCTTTAGTTCAAAATGGATTATGCCTTCCCCTGTTTATGAATAATGAACGATTTAACTTAGCCATTATTTACAATTTTTTCACCACAAAAATTAAAAAAGTCAGTTTTATTATAAGTTCGCAACTCCAGAGTAAATTTAGAAAATTAACATACCTACATCAAAGGGGGGGGGGATTAAAGAGTTAATCCATCTATAGGATAAATAAAGTATAAAAATGAAGAGTAATGTGATGCGTACAAAGCTTACTTGATGTATTGTTAATCGTTCTATTGTTTGTATTTATATTTATATGTTGATGTTGTTGTTAAATAAATGTTTTTAATGAGATTACGAGTTCTTAATTAATATGATCGTAATATTGGCGCCCGAACAATGTGAAAATGATAAGAAAACCTAGTAGACCACTAGCGAAGAGGAATAAGAAAAATGATTTTGCGAATATGGAAATAACGAGGGGGGAGATATCGAAGATCAAGGATCATATAAAAAAAGGTGAGCATAGAGTAATGGATTTGGGAGAGGAGGTGAATAAATTAAAAAATGAATTCGAAAAAATAATAAAAAAATTAAAAGATGATTTGGAAGAGGAAAAAAACAAGAGGATAGAGTTGGAAGAAATAATAAAAAGGAAGGAAAATTCGGAAAAGGGAAGTGATTTCGAGATTAATAGGAATATTCAATTAGCAGACGTGGGAAAATTCCTTCCGGTGTTTAGAGCTCTCCCAGAGGAAGATCCGAAGTTATTTTTAAAAAAGGTCGAGAATACTCTATTAAAATATAAAGTACCGGAAGATGTTTGGCTCATGGTGGTTTCGGATCAGTTGTTAGATAAGGCCAAGACATGGTGGCGGGTGGTCAATCAATTTCCAGCGTTGGATTGGAAAGATTTTAAAATGAAATTTCTCCGAGAATACGATAGTTTAATCGTAGTCTCAAAGTTAAAGGTTATGTTTTATGAGGAGAAACAGAGAAAAGACGAACCTATAAGGTTATTTATTGAGAATAAGATGGCTTTATATAAGAGAGTTTTTCCGGACGAAGATGCTGGTTCAATCCTTCAAGTTTTAGTGGAGATGATTACTCCACGTGTTAGATCGTCCATTAGGGGAATGAAATTCACTGATATTGAAGGGTTTATGCAGACGGTAGAAGAAATAGAAAGGGATTTAAAGGATATGGATAAAGAAGAGAAGACAAGTCCCACTCAGGATAGACGTTTTTGTGGATTCTGTAGGCGGGAAGGACATGGGGAAGACACTTGCTTCAAGAAGGGAAACGAGTGGAGGGGCAAGGAAAAAGGGAGTTCCTTGTCCAAAAAGCAGTAGGATTCCCTAAGAAAGTAGGAATAGAAAGTGAGATCGCTAGTCATATTATTTGTTGTGTGAATAAATTTTCGGAAATCATTAGGCCATCAATGGAATTACAAATAGAGGAAAGTAGAAGGGCATTAACTAATGAAGATGATTTAATTCCGTACTGGTTGAAGGAAGTCAAGGAGGATGAGTTGAATATAATGGAAGAGGAGAAACTAGATGCTGGTCAGATGAAATTAAATCAAAATAAGGAAGAGTTACTTCATCAAATAAAATTATATTTAGAAGAATCGATGGATGGAGCAAAAATTATTGAAAATAGTCAAGAAAGGGGCAGGTTAGTTAAATATCATTCGAGTTATTTTAAACCTAGGAAGAAAGAAGAATGATCCTGTGGGAAGCTGCGTCCGTGTTCTAAGGAGGGGAGAATTGATGCGTACAAAGCTTACTTGATGTATTGTTAATCGTTCTATTGTTTGTATTGATATTTATATGTTGATGTTGTTGTTAAATAAATGTTTTTTAATGAGATTACGAGTTCTTAATTAATATGATCGTAATAAATGCCATTTATTTTTTGCTATGCATCAACTCACTAAATAGCGGATGCAAAAAGAGATTTTTCAAGAAATTTTAATTAAATTATGAAATTTTAACTAAATTATATTTTTTTCATCTGCTTATATTTAAAATATGTCGTCATTTATACATATAAAAACAAAATGCAATTGCAATTGATGCAATTCAGAAACGAGCCGTCAGGCTAATTGACGATTCTACCCTCACCGACTCCCTCGACTCGCTGGCTCATCGAAGAGATGTCTCCGCCCTTTCCCTTTTCTATAGATACTATCACGGCAGGTGCTCTGATGAGATAAAATCAATAATTCCCCCCAAAGCATGCTTTGCACGCAGCACACGTTTTGCCGACTCCCAACACTCTTTCGCGGTCAAATTAGAAAAGTGCCGGACCACTTCATTCGCGAATTCATATATCCCCATGACTTCAAGGAACTGGAACTCTCTCCCAGCCTCTATCTTTCCCAGCACCTATGATCTTCAAACCTTCAAAACCAGGGTGCATAGACACCTACGTCTACACCCTCTCACTTAAACAACTTTCCCTTCTCTTCGGTAATGCAAGGGTCTTTCGAGATCCATAGGGGCTACATCTTTACTGGTGCACCCCTTCTTGCATTCGATTGCATTAAAAAAAAAAAACAAAAATGTGTGCTTTATTTGTGTGTATGTGATTATTTACATATGAAATATTGTTAATAATTGTTAGATAACTTATACATACCCTAATGAAATATTGTTAAGTCTTAACATGTGTACTAATTGAAAATTTAATTTTTATTTAATTATTGTTACTTAAAATTGTTAATGAGACTGGATGAATGATAATAAATAAATAAATAAATATTTGTTAAGTTTCGGACGTCAAATTTCTATTCAGCTAGTTCCAATTTGATGTCTTTGATATTTACAGGATGAAGGTGTCTGTTTACAACACGTAATGCTCGATCTTCTTTTAATTGATAAATGTGGTGGATAATATTTTTTCTTTTAAATAATATTATTTAGCCGATTTTCTCTAAGCCTCAGTTCTTGAGATATTTATTTATCAAAAGAATCATATAAATAATATTTAGGTATTATAAATTTTTAATAAGGCCAAAAATCAGAAATTATTATATTATATGTATTATTTTTGAAATGTACATCACACTTATTAAACTTTATTATAAATTTACGATCAAATCAAAAATATATAGTGTAGATTGAAAAATTTCAGAGGGAGAGCTGCAGCCCCTCCCCCCTGGATACGCCACTGGATACTGCTATGGCGTTGGTTCTAGCGAAGTAAAATAAAAAATCCTCCCTAAAGTCTCATTTCCTCGAAAACATGATCTTCAAACATTTAATTTGCTCGCGATCAAATTATGTAATAACCGAACAAACGCATCCGCTTATCTTCCTATGAATTCTAGAGAATGGAATTCTCTTCTGTTTTATTTATTTATTTATTTTTTTATTTATTGGATTCCGTCCTTCTTCTTTTCGAGGTTTAAGACATTAAAAATACGCATTTTGTAAGATCTCACATGAGATTAGGGGGGGGGGGGAGTTAGTCGAAACAAATCTCACGACATCTCACCAAGGGAGGGAAGGGAGGGTCGAAAAATTTCCAAAATCGCCTCACATAATTAAGGGACGCCCCCTAAGTGTTGATTTGAAACCATTCTGTCCGGTTAAGTTTTTTAAGTTTGACTCTCAGGATTCAAACACATAAAAGGAAATTTAAAACTTTTTATTAAAAAGGTGCCAGCCCTTTTTGAAAAATTTAAAAAACTAGGCAAAAATCCAAATAATTCCTGCTCAGTTACACAATTTCCACATAGTGCATAGTCATGGTAAAGTAAATGTAATCTATCTATAATATAATAATTAAGTTTAAATAACGCCATGAGAGTGCGAGTTTGTGAATTTATAATTAAAAATATAATATTTTGACGTCATATTTATTAATGCCAAGGCTTAATACAAGCAATTATTAGTTAGGTAAATACATTAAGACTTTTTTCATTGCTTTTTAGACATACCATAAATGCGAAGAATGGGTTTTGTTTTTCTATTTTTTTTTTACCTAGTAAATTACTTTAGTTTAATTAATTATTTCTCTAAGTGAATAATAATTCAAACCGAAGAAAATTCTCTTCCTCTTTCGCTGTCTCCGCTTTTCGTGGTTAGATTTGCTATTATAAATATACTTAAGGGAAAGATTTGTAGAAAATGGACAGAAATGTTCCTTGTATTCATTGTTCTATCTTGAGTGGTTAATGGTCGTGCGTACTAGTATTTCGGAACGAGTAATGGATTCAAGAACACACTGGATTGGAACTAAACCCAAAATTGTTTCTATGGTGAGAGAGAAACCCCCCACCCACAATGCTCACTGATTTCACTATTCTTTTTTACTAAAATAAATCAATTCAACGGTTTCAAAGATTAATGAATATTTTTTTAAATTTAAAATAAAAATTTTAAAAATGCAACATTATTGAAAAACCTTATAATTATTTCTGCCATTACACTTGATAAAACCACCATGTATTTAAAAAAATGGCAACTGCAGTTACTAAACTTTTTCCATATAGATCTAAAATATTTAAAAATAAAATGAAAAAAATTACACATATCGCACATCCTTTAAAAAACTGTCATAACACAAAAAAGTGATATTGAGAAAATTGGCTCTAAAGATTTTTTTCCCTTCTCCGTTTTATTGTGAATTTATAATAATGATTAGTTTTGTTTTTATCTTTTATATTGTTGTAAAATTTATTTAATTGTATGTCAGTAAGGTAAAAAATAGATGTCTTACTATAATAATTCGTATTATTTTAGAAAAAAAAACCTGAAAAAAGTCATTTGTTATGACAGTTTTCTACATTCTGAAAAGCAGATATTTAGAAAATGAAACAAATAACCTGTGATATGACTCTTTTTTAAATTGAGTGTACAGTAAACTTTAAACAAATTATTATACAAAACAGTCTATTACATCTTACAACTGTTTTCTACTACTAGTAATAAATAATCAAATTAAATATGTAAAATATCTGCAATACAATCGCATTACAGCTTATGTCGGTTTTCACCCGCACCGACAGACATGCACCTGCTGCACTGTTGTAGTTTTGTTCCGCGTCAATGTAGTTCCGGATTAAACTGACACAAGTGCCCTCTAGCGGCTCATTTTTGAGTTAAGAATATGGCGTTTTTGTAGAATTCAGAGAAAAAAAAAACTGAACATGTTTGTATTGGTGGCTTAAATTTGACTTTTTGGCGATAAGACAGTTTTTTTAGAGGATGTGCGATATATTAAATAGTTTATATAATAGCATATGAAAGTTTGTAAGAACGCTCCGAGATAATTTTGTAAAAAATATTCTAACACAGAAGTGATGAGAATCGATGTGATGATCTCATGACAACCATCAACTACACTACAGATGAATTAATAAAATAATGTTAAAATATTTTACTAAACAATCCAATGAATTTATTAATTTAAAATATAATTTATTTATTCATTTAGTATTATTATTTATTTTTTTATTTGAAATCAATTATCTATTTTAATTTTGTATGGTCATTGTTTGGGGCCTTTTTTATTCATTTTCTTCTTTAAAAGAATTCCAGAGTCTAGAAGTCTTAGAAATAAATGAATTGTTCAAAATGCGTTTAAGTATTTCTAGTATGAAAGCAAAAGGTTTTTATTTTTAAGAAGAAAGAAATTTTCTTCCTATCAAATTATCATTGGAACCTAATCTTTTATTAATCTGCTTGCAGATGCTTTGATTTTCGATGAAGGGGGTCTATTCCCAAAAAACAAAATTCTGATTCAACTTGCATATTAAATTAAGTAAAAAACTTTTACTAAAGATCCTTTTTACTAAAATAAGCGATTTTCCAAAACACTTCAAATCAAATCGAAATAATTTCACCGGGGTAGATTGGGGGAACTCGCGTTTAAGTCCAAAACAATGTTTACAAATTTCCCTGGGTCTATCGCCGCTAAGTTAACTGCCGTGGACTTATATTTTAAATGTAGTATGCACTACACTGCAGACCTACCCTGTATTCTCATGCATCCATCGACTCCAACCCAGCTCATAAATTGGCTTCTCTTCTTTTCACGATGCAGCGGCCAATCCAGACCTATAGGAGATGCCTCAGGGTTAACCCATCTAGCATCGATATCATTAAAAAAAATGTGTTAATAGCAAGACACCATTAAGACAGCTCATTTATCGGTCATATGCATTTGGCTGTAATATTTCAAATATCTGATTCAAACTTAAAGACGCCGACAAAAACCTTCATAAGCTTCAATAATTATTTAATAAGTACATCACATTTCGATTAAGCTGAAAATCTATAACAATTAGAATAAATAAAGAAAATGAAACACTTAGGTGTAATATATAATAATTATTTTTAAGAAACAAATTTATGAATGTATTTCTAATATAAAAAATAGCAAAGGAGAATAGAAAAATGCTGATATTTTTAAAATACTTGTAGTTGTTGTTAAATAAGTGGGAGAGAAACAAGCACTCACATAATGAGGAAGATGTCGGCTGCAGAGACAGGCCTTGATTAATTAAGTCTTCACAAGAGAAATGCGCCAACTGAAACAATTGAATAAAAAAAATTAATAAAAAGCATACTGTCTAACAGATGATTCTTAATTTATTAGAAAGCAGATTAAATATTCATTAAAAAACACATTTATTCCTTATTCTATCTCTCTATCTATCTATCTAATCTTATTAAACGAGCAAAAATTGTTTGTATATCTATAATTGTATATATACTACACTGATGAGAACGGAGTTCGGAGTGTTCCCTCCCAGCCAGTTTAAATTTTTTTTTTTTTTTTTTTATAATAACTCCAGAGTGTCTAGACACCCTGAAAAATAATGGGCTGAAATTTAAAGCTCCTATAATTCATATAGTTTCGAGATTCGAAACTTTATACCAAACTATGTTCCATCTTAAAGGTATTAATAAAAGGGACTCTAGACCGCAGGACCCCTTACATTTCGGGTGGTTTTTAAATTTCTAGTTTTTTTAGAGGTCTACAGATTATCTGCCTATACAAAATTTTGTTGAGTTTAGCCCAAAGGCCTAAAATTGTAATTTTTGACCCTCCCTCTAATTTGGGTGGTTGAATTTTACATTACTATTTTCATAGGGGCCCACAGATTATGTATACAAAATTGGTTGAATTTGGTCCAAAGGCAGAGAATGTTCACTAATTGACCCTCCTTATTTTGAGTGGTCGTATTTTGCATTTGAAGTTTTCTTAGGAGCCCTCAGATTATGTATACAAAATTTGGTTAAATTTTTGTGTCCAAAGGCCTAGAATTTTCATTTTTTTGTCCCTTTGTATATTATGAGTGATCGGATTTTGAATTTATATTTCCCTACGGGCGTTCAGATTATGTAAGTAGGTATACATATTTTGGTTGAGTTTGGTCCAAAGGACTAAGAATTTTCATTATTTTGATGGTCGGATTTCGCATTTCTAGTCTCCTATGGGGCCACAGATTATGCATATAAAATTTGGTTGAGTTTGGCCAAAGGTGTATAATTTTTTTTTATCATGCATAGGGAGCCACAGATGTATACACAATTTTCAAAACATGAGGTAAAACTAATGTAAAAAACTGACAAAAGCTCATAGCTGTAACTATGATTAGAGTTAGGTTGAGAAAAAATTACATAAATACAAATTCACCAACATCAACTATTTTTATGAATCCTGGAACAAAAATCATTTATCCAGATCCTATGAGATTTTTATTTTATTTTTTTTTTTATATTTTACAATACATACTTTTATGTGTGCATATGTAAAATTTGATGAAGCGGCCAGATTATAGCCGGCTTTATTTTATGAAAAAATAACGTTGCAAAAATTCCAAAAGTTTTGCGGGCAACCGAGTTTTTCTTCTATTTTGAAAATATTTATATTTTTTTAATTTAAAAGATTTATATAGGCAAAGCAAACCTATTTAGAAAAAATCGCCTGTAGATAGGCAACAAGTTGATAACTCTTACAATTTGAATGCATAACATACAAGCTTGCTCAGAATCAACCGGACACTCAGAATGTGATGTCTATTATATGTACATTTGATCAAATATTATTTATTTATAAAAATTATTTGATTTTTTTATAATAACGAGTTGTATTTTTGAAAAATTTCCATTTTATTTTCAAAAAAGAGATATTTATTTTTTGCTTTAATATTTGTATTTAAATTGAAAGTTTTTGTGCCAAGGGTAGCATAATTATTATATATTGAAGGAGGCAATAAAAGAGTGAGTCTTCTGCTGGAATTATAAATTTAATTTATTTATACTGAGACTATAGTTTCGAGGGCTTTGCCTTATCTTTAAAATAGCAGCGCAAATAAAAATCTCATTAACGCCACCTACAGCCAAAAAATAATGCTAGTATAAATGGCAATTCTTAATTCAGCCACGTGACAAATTTGAACCTTCCATTCATAAATTAATTCCTGTGAATCAATTGTAATAGACTGATGAAGAAGGCAAAGCCCTCGAAACTATAGTCTCGTTATAAATAAATAAAATGTATCATTCCAGCAGAAGACACACTCTTTTATTGTCTTCTTCAATTTTTATTTAATTTTCAAAATTTCCCACAAAAATTTGAAAACGTGATGACTATATTTATTATATATTCGAATGCCTCCCGGGTGGTAAAATGGTTTCAGAAATCTATAGATGGGTTCTGAACTCCACCCTTCCACCTAGAAAAATGTCTAGAAATGATATTTATTTATTGATTGATTTGTTCCAAGTTTCGTTTATATCATCGATTTTAGTTAGTCTTTGAAAACAAGATGAGGCTTAATATTCATCTCCATATTTAGTTCTTCTCCTCAGCGCCCTGGGTATAACCCAAAAGACTATAAATGACCTAACATATAGGGCGATGAGGGTTTTTTTCTTCACATTCAATAGAAGGACATATAGGGCGGGTCAAAATTGATACTTTTGTATATATCATATATATATATGTAAAATAAACTGCAACGGATCGTTGCTAAACTTTATCAAATTCATTTGAAATATTAATATGTTTGTTCCTTTATTATTAATCAGATATCACTTGCAATTTGTAGTTCATATTGAAATTAATTCAAAAATAATTCTCATTTAAGAGTCGAGGAATAAACCATTCTACATTGGATTTTTGACGTTTCGGTTTTTATTGGTAACCATTGCTGAAGACATAGAGGAATCGACTTAAAATCAAAAATAGCCATCGATTCTCATCTAATACTTGAGGAATAACAATTCTACATTAGGTTTTTGACGTTTTGATTATTATTGGTAACCATTGCTGAAGACATGGAGGAAACGACTTAAAATCAAAAATAACGATCGATTCTTATCTAATACTAGAGGAATAACCTTATTGCATTCCATTTTTGATGTTTTGACTATTAATGGAAACCTCTAATGAAAACGTCGAGGAATCGACTTAAAATCAAAAAGACTAAATTCTTTTTTGGTAACCAACTCAAGTTTGAGTTGTTTGTCATATGTCTATGCCACTTGTATAAAATACCATTCAAAATATTTTAACCAAACTTGTAACTTTCTATAAGAGAGCCACCTTCTGACGCGGTCCAATAAAGAAAAAATGAATTAAAAAAAATAAAAGCATTGTTAAAATTATGATGCGTCATAAAATAGATGACGTTTTAGAATCGGGAAAATACGATAATTACTTATTTTAAAATATTGTTTTTTCAATTTCCCAAAAAGTTCAGATTAATATTAAAAAACATTAATATTATTAGCCGCCCCTGCTGAAGAAAATTGTTATTCATTCAATTCAATTTGGGAAGGTCGCGTCAGGTGTCCAAGAGCGAGGCCTCTTTTTTTTACCAAAATGGTAGAGCCTTTGTAGTCCGTAGTGGAGATGGTAGTGAAGACGAAATTCAGAGATTGAGTTGAAGGTATCTGTCGATGCGAGTCTTCAGACTGAAGGTTATACTATATATAGTCGGATAGGCAGGCGAAGGGAAAGCGAGTTCCAGTCTATAGAAGTAATAGGAATAAACGAGTTGGTAAATGTGTTTGTTCGGATGATATCTAATTAAAGATAAGAGTAAATAAATATTATGTTTATTATTTTATTTATGATTTACTATGAGTTAAAGATTCTAGGTCACTTATTTCACATTAAAATTAAAAAATTAAAAGATATAAATTTTTTTTCTTTTTCAATATATATATTTTGGGCTATCAACCCATCTTCAGGAAGTACAGAAAATGATTGATGATAGCCCGAAATATATATATTGAAAAAGAAAATTTTTTATATCTTTTAATTTTTTAATTTTAATGTGAAATAAGTGACCTAGAATCCTTAACTCATAGTAAATCAATATTAAATATAATATTTATTTACTCTTATCTTTATTAAAGATGTTTCACCTTGCACCAACACCACAATCTCTACTAATTATTGATTTCTAATTTAATCGTAAAGAGGTAGTGGATGTTTGAGTATTGTCTATTTCGCGCAAATAAATTACGAATAAAGGGACCGCTGAAGGGTTCGCAGTGATATATTTATAAGACGATTTTTTTTTTCGAAAAAAGGACAGATATTTCTAATATTTTTTCAAATGATTTAAATACCTATATTGGAGAAATCCGATACGTGAATACTTTTTTATACTTGAATAAGTGAAAGTAAAAATATTCTATAAAATAAATGTCCTTAAAAAGAATGATTTGAAAAATAAATAAATAAAATAAAAAGATGAAGTGAATCAATACAGTTTGGGAAAAATGAGTTGCATCGTCCTGTATATTTTATAAGAGCTAAACGGGAATCATCGACTTGAAAACTTGTGAAGTATTCAGGTGGAGGACAAACAAGTGGCAAAACATCAACAGGCTGTGAGTGGTCTGCGAATTGAGAACAACGGATCAGCCCAAAAGCAACAAGTCGAAATACTCAAGAGCAGTCCCTCCCACCCCACCTATGGAGGGAAGCGTCAATAAAGAGACGACGACACAATTGCCTCGTTATCGACCAGGGAGAATTTTTGCGAAAACAGTTCTGTGATATTTATTGACAAACTTGAGGTAGAATAAATATAGAAAGGCGGTTTACCCTTAAAGAGACTTAACAAGGAACCTTTAGGAAATGGAGCAGGAGTTTGTATGTGTATACGACCCTCTAGGGCTTAATATTTCTTGTGTTTCAATGCTTAGCGCTCTAACCATGATCATGAGACCCAATCATAAACAGGGTCAAATAGAGGCAACTCTAAGATGTGCGACCCTTTCCGCACAAAGAAGAATTAAAATCACTACTATTAACTCTCCCTCGGGCGCAAACAGAACACCTATACAGTATACATAATATATATAAACGCAATGCGTAGTGCAATGAGAATAGGCACCTAGGAATTATTCTAGAACATTATCTTGAGTGTTTTACTATCTCACAATCGTTTGAGATGACAACATATCGGCGGTTATTCAAAAAACAATCGCTGAGATCGCTGCGACCCACTTGCGTCAAAAATATGCTTTTAAATATATTTAAAAAAAACATGTTTTCTAAAAGTACAAAATAATGTAATACTCAAAAAGCGTGGGGCACAGAAGCATGTAATTTTAATTAATTTCGACAAAGTGCCCCACGCTTTTTGATTAAGTATTACATTATTTTGTACTTTTTAGAAGCATGTTTTTTAGTTTTTTTTTAAATATATTTTATTTTGTTACTTTTTAGTCTTAATTATTTTTATAGAGAAAAGCTTGCGGAATTTAACAGAATGAAATGTTTTTATTTTTATTTCATTGAGTAGATAAACAATTATTTTTATAGAGAAATGTTTGCATTTTAACAGAACAAAAGTTACATTGATAGATAGATACAGGTGAAGCTATATAAAGCATGTAAAAGTATAAATTTCCCATTATAATTAATTAACCGGTAATTTCTTTTTTTGGCTTTTCGGCCTTTCTAACCATAAGCCAATTTACGATAGTAATTATATTTTTTCTAAATTTGTCTCTACCCCCGGGGTCAGATTTTAGCTGGATGCCTCGAGTCGGATTCGGACCAGGGTCCCCTGGTTAGCTGGCTGGCACGCTGTCCCCTAGCCTATCTGACCCCCCCGCCGGTAATTTCTAATTTTAATTTTTATTTGACTGATTTTAATGCTGCGATCTTATAGATCCCTGTGTCCGAACAATCTTTTTTATTTTTAGAAATTAGCTCCTCTCATCGTAAATATAATCAATCATGCAGAAATACTTTTGTTTTAGTTTTCAGATAAATTATTTTATAAAATAAAACGGTAATCTACTTGTCATTTGAAAAATAAAAAATAAAAAAAAACTATATATTAAATTCCTATCTCTCAGATCTAGTGCGGCCGAAGAAGTTTCAAAAACCACTGCGCCCGACAAAGGGTTAAAATAATAATTTTAAAATTAAATATTCAAAACGTTTAAAAAATAACTTTATATTTTAAAATATAGAAATATTTAAACTCGTTAGTTAACTCGTATTAATATATATTTTTTTAATAGTATAGTTTGTCTAATTAAGCTTGTATATTATACAAAAGGAATATAAAATAGATATGTTTAAATTTTGTGTTGATAATTATTTACAATAGTTATAGTCAAGAAATTAAAGACTAATTTTCATAAAGAGCTCTCACAAAATTATAACTTCATGAAATTTTGCATAGAGTTAGAATATCATGCGTAGAAGATGGATTAATATCATTTTATTAAATTTCAAGTTGTTATAGGTACTATTATATATATAGTCTTGAGGTTGCAATTCACTATCATTTGTAGTGACACTAGTAAAGTATCTTTTTGTTTTTTAAAAGAAACTTAATAAAAATTAGGGGTTACAGAATAAACGAATAGGCGAATGAACTCTTTCGGTACTTTTATAAGTTAGGTACAATTAGAAAGTTCAGTGTAGGCAAATCGCGTACTATTATTTCTTTGAAGTAAATCAAAATATATTAAGTATTTAAAACTATAATCAATATATACATATCAGTGGTGAGCGGTCCATGGATGCCTTGGATCCGGCGCATCCCTAAACTTTCAAACATATCGAGTATTTTCATACCATAAATATAAAAGGTCGATTTTAAAATTTCAGAAGAATCATTAAATTTTCAAATTATTATCCGTTATTTCATACATACATTTGTATAAAAACATTTTTTTTTTGTTTTAAAAAGTATATTGGTTCTTGAAATGAAATAAAAATGTTGCATAATTTCAAGGGGCAATAGACTGGATAGACTTTCAAATAAAAAAAGATAGTCTAAGTTAAGCTGGGTGCGGAGACCTGAAACCATACAACTATAAAACTATAAAATCTGGGTTTTCCGTAAAAAATTTAGGTGATTGAGAAAAACGGATCCGATATTCGTATACAGCACATCTGAATACATAAAGATCAAATTTAATTGAAAAGTTTTTGTTTTGCCGAGAGTAGCAGAGTTGTTGATTCACAAAGAGAAACAAAGAGGTTGTCCTCTGCTTGATGCAAATAAACATACACACATATATATCGAGATGATATATCTGTATATATATTATTTATTTGTTTGAGACTATAGTTTCGAAGACTTGGTCTTCATCATCAATCTTTCTTCAATTATAAATGTTTTTCATGGAGTCAATTTCATATGGATATTAAAAACTTGGTGTTCCTTCATCACTGGTGGTCGACCTGTAACTAAAAACGTTAGTTACAGGTCGACCACCAGTGATGAAGGAATCCAAGTTTTTCAATATCCATATGATATTGACTCCATGAAAAACATTTATAATTGAAGAAAGACTGATGATGAAGACCAAGTCTTCAAATAAATAATATATATACAGATATATCATCTCGATATATATGTGTGTATGTTTATTTGCATCAAGCAGAGGACAACATAAAGATCAGTTAGTTTTATTTAAAGGAAAATTTCATTGTTTATCAGTGTAATTAAGAGTGCTATAGACAAGTCATAGCTTTCTTATAGCAATTTAATTAGGAGAAATTTAAGATTGACCGGCTGATTCATTGTGGAGGATGGTCGATTTCCATCTCAGGGATTGTGGAGTTTAAGTCACAAGAATTAATTTCCGACTTGCTCACTCACACAAAGCAGAATCCATTTGTGTGGGGCGAAGGTGGCAAAATATATTTTTAAAAAATCTAATGTTTAATTTGAAAAATAACGAAAAATGATGCCGCCGTAATCGATGAAATTTGCAAAAAAAAAGCGAAGATTAAAATAAAATTTCAAAAAATGAAAGGTACTTTTTTGGACAGCATCATCCCCTGGTTGTAAAGTTACCAACCGTATTTATATATATATGTATATATATATATATATATATATATATATATATATATGTGTGTGTGTGTGTGTAACAATTTTTTTTAATAGACTGGGAAAACAGGTAGATATAGCGTGTGTATTAGGTTATTACATATTGTTGCCACCCCTGATGCATGAAAGGCCAATGCAATAGTTTCACTTATGATAAATTATATTAATAACAAGAAAGGAAACAAATCTCCTTTGATTGCAAATTAATTCCTCCTAAAAACATAATTTATAATCACACCTGGATTGATGAAGATTATTTCATCATTCCTTTGCCTGTCACTCCTATAATTTATGTAATAAATTATGTTGATTATAAATTAACCATTCTTGTGAAAACTTCATTAAATATTGTCAAAGTGATTGAGATGGAAGGATTGCGGGATTTATGATAATTTGATTGCCTTCGGGTGTTACACACTGACAGTCATTCAAAATAAATTAACTGATAAATTAAAAACCAACTTTTATGTGTATGGGCAAAAAAAATCGCTCCAGGTGCATTTCTTGTTAATTGTTCAATCAATATATATAATACATATAAAAAATATTTGTTTTATTTGCTTGAATTGAATATAGGCATGTTTATTTTAAATTTTTTAAATGAATATCTACCTATATAAATAATATCGAAATATTAAAAAAAAAATATTAATTCATTATGTTTAAGAGAATGTGAAATAAAAATAAACAAAAAATAAGTCCACCAAGCGGGCTCACATACCAAGGGTTCCGTACCTAATAATTATTATAATTGATGATTATTAACAGATTCTTATTCAAACGTAGTTTAATAAGTTTTAACTTATGGTTTTTTCTGAAAAAAAGTACCTATCTATACTGCTTTGTGTAAAATTTGATTTTTTTTGCCCATACAAATAACATTTGGTTTTTAATCCATCAGTGAATTTATTTTGAAAGATTGTCGGTGTGTCAAACCCAAAGGCAGCAGGTACTAATCAATTTATCATAAATCCAGCAATTCCCCCACTTCATCACTTTGACAATATTTAATGAACACAATTTAAAATTCCTCCCCCCTCTCCTCTAAAGATAGCAAAATTATACCTAGCAGGTAAGTTAAATTAGGTATCTACCAACTATGAGTCTGCCAAATTTCATCAAAATTCTTTAAGCCGTATGAGCTGAACAGGTTGCAATTAAAATATCTACTTGATCTCAAATTGGAAAAAAAAATAATAGGTACTAAATAAATTAATATATTATATATTAATAAATACATTGGACTGTTCAGGTTAGCATGGGCTATCAGACCTTGAAATAGATATAGATTTTTTTAATAAATATTTATTTTTGCTAAGAATAAATCATTCGCTACTGAGTGAGAGAGCGACACACGATCATAGACCTCACTAAGAAGCAGACAGAGAAAAGGCCTGACTCTGAGCTGTATTATCATTATAGTAATCAACAATTATATTTTTTCTTGACTTCATTATCGAGAGACGCGACTCAAGAAATCTGGTCCAATCTGGCCCGGAGAATCCGAGAAGGAATCCACCCTTCGAGATTGGATAATCTTCCAGCTTCCAAGCCTGCCTGGACAACAATTCGGCCAGCAACAATTTTGTGGACGATACCTCAGCGAGCTAGAGAGAGAAATAACAGCCTAACCAACAATTCTATACATCAAGCATAAATTTAAATCAAATTCACAAAAGCATTTATAATTCATTCTTGTTCACAAATAAAAAATAAAAATCTTTAAATTGAAAAATCTTTAACCCTCAATATTTATTTAAAGGTTTTCAAAAATTCGAAATTTTACAGTAAATGAGTAGTTTTTAAGTAGTTAGAGATTGAAATTTGAAAAATACAATTCACACTAAATTTATATGATTCTAAAGATTAACTGTGCAAAATTTGGGCCTGATCAAATATAAAAAGCGACAACTTTTCATTTTTATAATGTATAGGGATAGAGATAGACATCAGTGGCGGTTGGTGACTTTTCAATCAGTGGATGCTGTCCAAAAAAGTACCCTTCATTTTTTTAAATATTATTTTAATTTTCGTTTTTTTTTTTTGCAAATTTCATCGAATATGGCTTCAGTTTCGTTATTTTTCAAATTTAACAATAGATTCTTTTTAATATATTTTGGGTCCTTCGCCCCAAACGGATACTGCTTTGTGTGAGTGAGGGTAGAGTCAGAAATTAAATCTTGTGACTTAAACTCCGCAGACCCTGAGATGGAAATCGACCATCTTCAACAATGAATCAGCTTGACCAATAAGAAAATCTTAAATTTCTCCTAATTCTATTGCTATAAGCAAGATATGACTTATCTACATAGCACTCTTAGTTATTTCCGATCTTATATTTGAGAGTTCTTAGAAATGGATTAGTCCAAAGATTCTCGAATGATCTTTATTTATCCTTTTTTTTTTGTTTTTTGTTTTATTACTATTTTAATATTTCCTCAGCGTGAACAATTTTTATCGACTAAAACTCGTCTGAACTTGTCTTTGTAATGCTTGAACTGGAAGATATATAGCAGGCAGGGGCTTCAAACCTTCTATCCGCACACTTTTCTGAAAAATCAGTCATTTTAATTGCCCCTTGAAACTTTGCAAAAATTTTATTTTATTTCGTGAGCCAATATACTTTTTAAAACAAAAAATGTTTTTTCTAGAAATATTTGAAATGACGGATATTAATTTGAAAATTTAAAGATCCTCCAGAAATTTAGAAGTCGATATTTATGAAAATACTCTAAATGTTTGAAATTTTAGGGATGCGCCGCATCCACAGCATCCATGGACCGCACGCCACTGTGTATACATATTATATATATCTTATTCTTATTTGGTTTACGAAGTACAGGGCTCTGACAGACCAAGTAACTGAAAGACCAACAGTGTAGTGACACTAATAGGGTCCCGTTTTACTTTTTACAATGAGCCCTAAAAAGAGCTGACGTCAAATATCAATAACTGCTATCGTTTCTTTTTTTCTGTGTTGAATGAAGTGTGTTTATTCTCCTTCCATTTGATCTCCTTTTCTCCCAGGAGGCTTCGTCTCTCTTTTTCTCTTCCTGACAAGAAAATTAATATGGCTAGTCACGTTTAATAAATTTCAATTATTTTAAAGAAAGCGTTAAATGGAATTGTTCATTTAATTATATATCCTCCATTTAATATCATTTGATTTTTTTTTTTTTTTGTTCATTTGAGTCTCAGGGCTGTTTCATTTTCATATTATCTTAAGAGAATCTTTCTTTCTCTTCCACCACGATATCTTTCTTTATTTCATAGTCTTTTTCACGTTCATAATACCTTTTAATTAAAATTTTCATAAAAAGAAAAAAGCCAGCATGACTTTTTGTATTTATAGCACTTGCTTTATTTCGCGAATTTCTTTCTTTTTATCACAACTGTGATAGCTCGGTATAAATCAAATTTACATTTATCTTCCCTAGGGTCTTGAGATAATTTTAAGCGATCACAAAGGTAAAATAAGAGTTATACGAGTGTAAAGAATGATTTTTGATTTTATGAATTAAAGGGTTTATTTAGTCACATAAAATAAATAAATAGAGTAATTTTAGTCAATTAACATTATTTATTTGATAGATTTATTAAACAGTTTCGGTCACCCCTGGTAGACCATCTTAAGTAGTAAATTTCCTTGGAAGAATCTTAGAATGATTTTTAAATTCTCTATTCTTATCAATCTGGGAGAAATTTTTAATAAATAATTTTGCCATACGACATCCAAACATCATCATCATCATCATTGAGTACCTACTCAGTCCTAAGACTGGTTTGACACAACCACCCGTCTCCATTCGGCTCTGTCCCATCGCAGCCAGCTCTTTGACTTCTCTAAATGTACCACATCCCATATTCCCCCTTATTTGGTCAAAATATTCCAATCTCGGCCTTCCCGTTTTCTTTCCCACCTCCCCATCCAAGATATCCCTAAGCAATCCCCCGTGTCTCAGTGTGTCCCCCATCATCTGACCTCTTCTCTTCCATAGACCCTTCCACAAAGTTCCACTTCTACTATAGGAATGCTGAATATCAAATGGATGGATAGAATTACAAATGAAGAAGTTCTTGAAAGAATTCCACATTTCTAAAGCCTCCAATCTCTTTCTTTCCGCTTCTCTAATTCTCCAGGTTTCACATCCATACATGGCTATGCTCCATACATATGTCTTTAATAGCATCTTCCTGTTTCCTGAATCCAAAAATGTAATCAATTTTCCGTTTTGAAAATACAATCATTCAAATGGGTAAAGTAATCCGAATAGACATAGACACATATAGAAATAACTCAATGCTATTTTTCTCGACGTTTCAGTCATTTTTAAACATAAGCAAAAAATCTTACTAGAGATAATTCATATTAAATCGAACCGACTGGTGAGCTGCGGGCGTGATTAAAAATTTGTAACCATTAAGGAAGCAACATAAAATTTGGTTCTTTAGTGTTGAATCTTCGAAAGTATAGATGGAATCAAAATTAAATTAAATAGGAGCAAAATTAAGGTCATAGTTTGTATAAAAAAAGAACAAACGAAACCGGAGGCTATACAAATAAGTGGAGGGAAGAAGTTAAGGAATTCTGCTAACTTATAAGTAAAATCAAGTGGGATGGAAGAAAGCCAAAAATAAATTAATTCAAAAACTTATCAAGCTAAAATGGGGTTAATTTCAATACAAAAATGCTTCTCTTCAATCACCTTAAAAATAGAAATATGTATACATATTGAGTGGATATTGATGAGGCCATCCAAAAAAAGAAGATAATTTAAACTATCTTTTTATTCATAAACCGACGTTTCGGAGTCTTATTCCCTTCTTCTTCAGGGTTTTGAAAAGTCAGTGAAGGAAATCCAATTTGACATTCCCCTCTGTCCCCTCTCTCAGTGACAGTAACAATAATATATCGTATTTCATTTTCAGCAGAATTATAGTATAGTTCTGCTGAGAATGAAATACGATATATTATTGTTACTACCACTGAGAAAGGAGACAGAGGTTGAGGCTTTTGGAGTCTGCTGAATCTTAAGTCTGGACAAAGAGAGAATGAAAAAGATGTAATCCATCTAGCTATGATCCAGCATCATTTCGCGATTAGCCCGCATGACGCTTTATACCAAACACTGATATGGATCACCAAATGGATTTGTAATCTGAGATGTTATATATTCAATCTCCCAGTCCAGCGCGCTTGATCTGTTAACCCGTGTGTAAGGTGTTGCTATCAATTAATCATACGTTTCCTATATTTGATTCAATCGCGAATCGAATGCAGGTGATTTTTGTCAGATATTAGATAATATCATTGGAGTAATTTTTGGAGACGGACTGATAAGTGAATTAAGTGGATATCGATGAGGCAGTCCAAAAAAGAAGAAGATAATTTACATTATCTTTTTATTCATAAAACCGACGTTCTCGGAGGCTATTCTCTTCTTCAGGGTTTGAAAAGTCAGTGAAGGAAATCCAATTCGGCATTCCCCTCTGAAAGAGGAGACAGAGGAAAATGCCGCATTGGATTTCCTTCACTGACTTTTCAAAACCCTGAAGAAGGAGGAATAGCCTCCGAAAGGTCGGTTTTATGAATAAAAAGATAGTGTAAATTATCTTCTTCTTTTTTTAGACTGCCTCATCGAAATCCACTTAATAATAATATCTCTTGGTCCAGACTTAAGATTCAGCACACACCAATAGCCTCAACCAGCAGTAGTCTAGATCAGCTATTCTCAACCTCTGGTCCGGCGGACCACCAGTGATCCGCGGAGACATTTTACCTGTCCGCATATATATATATAATTACATATCTTTACATTTAAATATTATTGTTAGTAAATGATAATAAAAATGTTACAATTAACTTATGTAGTAGTTCTTTAATACCTAGTAAAATTGTGTTGTTAAAAAAATATCACTGGTCCGCGAATTTTTTATTACAAATTTTACTGGTCCGCGAGCCAAAAAAGGTTGAGAAACGCTGGTCTAGATATATATACCTATATATACACTATATATCTTGTTTAAAAACGCGATCAAAAACAATTCTCTTTAATATATTAATTAGAAAACTATGTATTTAAATACATTGGATTTCCTTCACTGACCTTTCCAAATCCTGAAGAAGGAGGGAATAAGCCTCCGAAACGTCATCGGTTTATGAATAAAAAGAGAGATTAAATTATCTTCTTTTTTTGGACTGCCTCATCAATATCCACTCAATTCACTTATTAGTCTGTCTCCAAAAATTACTTCAATGTATACATATTTTTTTCAGCAAGATCTTTCTATTTTCTAAGCTGATTGAAGAGAAGCATTTATGTTCCATATATGGAGGGAGCATTGCCATTTAGGTACGGATGTGAAACCTGAACTATTTTTGGAAAGGCAGAGAGAAATAAATTGGAGACCTTCAAAATGTGGTCCTACAGAATAATAATAATGATTAAGCGAGTTGATAGAATTACAAATTAGGAAATTCTTGGAAAAATTATTAAGAGAGCTCTGTGGAAAATCTGAAGAAGAGGAAAGAGAGATCAAATGATACGGCACATATTAAGGCGCGAAGGATTGTTAAAGAATATATTAGTGAGATAAGTGGGAAAGTAAATGGAAAGAGGAAAATCTAGATCGGATTATTTATTTTAACCTACTAGGTATACTTATTCTTTCGCTATTTTTTTTCTTGAGTAATTTGTAAATTTAATTTTTGTAACAAAATTTTAATAATTTTAAACACTTTTTATTTTTCCAATCAAGGTCATTAACATATGTAAGCGATATATAGGTAGTCTCTTTTCAGTGAGCAGTTGTACCATATACAATCACAACTGCAGATATTAATCTGGTAAATTATTATATACATATAAGCAGATGAATAAGATCAATTTATTCAAAGATCTTAGTAGATAATTATATATCTATTTTTCAAAAAATAAAACACTCAAATGTTTGTATTAACTATATAGTATACATAGTATATAGAGTTATATACATCGCCTATCGAACACCCCTCTCGTAGCCTTTCTGATGATATTTTTCTCGCTCGAGATTATTTCGCAAAGTGAAGCTTCAGAAAGATTTCCGTCAGAAATGAAATGAAAAAATGTTAAAAGATAATGTTTAAAATATTTTAATATATTGAGATTAGAGTCTCTTTGTTGATGGCTAATCCCTAAGGAAGTTTTAAGTTTGTAAAAGCTTATGTGTGGAAATTGCTTTTTTGAATTATTCAGATACTGAAATATTAATCTATACACATCACTGTCTTGGATGCTTAAGTTGTCTTCTACAGACTCTAATAACTGAGTATTACTCTGGATATTCAATTGAAATCTAAGTGGTACTGAAGTTCCCATCAATGTTATAATTAAATAATAAAGGATCTACAAATAATCAAATACGAATGTTTTTATAGCAGTTGTGTAATCTTAAAATGATTTTGTTTTTTAGTTAATCTTACAAAAGGTTAAGTAATTAATTCAATATATGTAGTTGCTTGCTAGGTTGGCAACCGAAATTCTATAGCTCCCATTTATAATCTTTGAAGGAAAAGTTAATCCAATGGTTCAACGAAGAGTAAAACTAACATGTATAATGTAGAAATAAATGATTGAGAGAAAATTAGATTGGATTAAATTCATTTTGAATTTATCTTTGTTTTTATGTCTTCCTTTGCCCGTCAAAGTCCATTATTCCTGAACTAGAAACCATTAATAATTTTTAAGGAGTTAGGTGTTGGTTCTAGGTGAAACATTTTAATATAATAATAAAACTTGAGTAAGATACGAGGTAGGTTTCACAAAAAAAGAAATAAAACAAAATTGAGTTTTGAATTCGATATATTTCGGGGGTTAGCCCATCATCAGGAGTCTAAGAAAAAGAATTCAAAACTCAATTTTGTTTTATTTCTTTTTTGTGAAACCTACCTCGTATCTTACTCAAGTTTTATTGTTATATTAAAATGTTTCACCTAAACCGAACCGAGAAGTTATCTTCACTAGTTTATAACAGTTATCCTATACAAATAGTCCAAGATAAATGAGGTGAAAGTACCTATTTAGAACCAGCAGACGGCGATACCAGTCATTCACCAAGCGATTTTTTTTTAAATGAAAATGAGAGGGAGTTACAGTGAAAATGTGCATCCCCTAAAGGCCTGGGTTGCCCCCTCCATCGTGAAAAGAAGAAGAGAGGATTTTATGGGATGGGTAGGGGTCAAAAGTTCCTGTGGATACGGGTCTTAAACAGCTGAAGGTTATAAGTTGCTGGAAAGACGGTCGGGGAAGAGAGATCCAGTCTCTAGATGTCATAGGAATAAAAGAGTTGGCGAAAGCGCTTGTTCGATTTTTATCCGATTTGACAGCGAAGAGATTCTGAGGGTTCAAAAACCGCGTTTCTCGTAAAGAGGGCTTTAGGGGGGCGGTTCTTCGGTGAGCCAGAATTAATGGTAACCTCTACTGGAAACATGGAAGAATCGACTTAAAATCAAAAAGACTAAATTCTTATTTGGTAAACAACTAAATTTATATGAATTATAATTTATATTCTATAAGATTTAAAAATTTATATAACAGTTAAAGTTGAAGCGTCCCCAGTAAGCATTACGTACTAATTTATCCAAATCGCCATGACAGCTATTTTCTATCCGGTCACGATCACCAGATGGCATTTGTATCGATACACAGCCTTCCCCTCTATTTCATCCTCTTTGATGGATTCCTAATCCCTCCATATTAAATGAATACCAGTTTTGTGATTTGAGGCAGAGGAGGGATTGGAGAGTGCCAATCCAAACCCTGGGTTTCAGAGAATGCCTGGACTGCCTGAGACTGAGGGCGGGACTTAAGCCTGATTGCCAGTCTCAAGCCCAAACATTTCCAGGCTGTTGTTCGAAAAGGGAGGAGCCTAGTTTCTTGCATCACTTTTTACCGATATATAGGGCTATCTAGAAATCATTAATATGATACATACATCTTACCGCCCCCCCCCCCCCCCGCCCGCCCAGAAAATTTTTCAAGAACTTCATCAATATAAAAGATTAAATAGTTCTAGGTTGATTAAAAAGATTTAGCTTGCCGAAAATAGCTGAGATGATGATTCACAAGGGGAAATCAATCGGGGTTGTCCTCAGTTTGATGCAAGTAAACATATGTAGGTATGCATAGGAATATTTAAGCCGTTTATTTTGAAAATGGCGTAAGTCCATTATTTGTTATTTTGAGATATTTGTATTTATTTTAAAAGAGACAGAATTCAATCAATCTTTTTTCGGACAAATTCTAAGATTTTAGTAGAAATATTATTAAATTGCGATATCAGGTTCGACTCCTGGGGGGATGAATCCCCTCTGATATCGCAATTTAATAATATTTCTACTAAAATCTTAGAATTTGTCCGAAAAAGATTGATTGAATTCTGTCTCTTTTAAAATACATCTTGGTTAATCTGAACCCGAGCTGATTTTTTGAAAAAACTACCAACTATTTTCAAAAAAAAAGATGCTCAAAACTTTAATTATACATTTAAATAAGAGGACTTTATGAAAAAATTATTTTTCATTTTAAGCTAAATTTTTTAATTTCCGTTCTAGAAGAATGGAGTGAAAAATTTCTGTGCTTATATCATATATTGCGATTCAGAGAGAGGTTTTTGTCTCGAGGGTGTGAGCTGACTGCCCGGATAGCGTGTTAGTTCTCAGGTTCGACTCCTGGGGGGATGAATCCCCTCTGATATCGCAATTTAATAATATTTCTACTAAAATCTTAGAATTTGTCCGAAAAAGATTGATTGAATTCTGTCTCTTTTAAAATACATCTTGGTTAATCTGAACCCGAGCTGATTTTTTGAAAAAACTACCAACTATTTTCAAAAAAAAGATGCTCAAAACTTTAATTATACATTTAAATAAGAGGACTTTATGAAAAAATTATTTTTCATTTTAAGCTAAATTTTTTAATTTCCGTTCTAGAAGAATGGAGTGAAAAATTTCTGTGCTTATATCATATATTGCGATTCAGAGAGAGGTTTTTGTCTCGAGGGTGTGAGCTGACTGCCCGGATAGCGTGTTAGTTCTCAGGTTCGACTCCTGGGGGGATGAATCCCCTCTGATATCGCAATTTAATAATATTTCTACTAAAATCTTAGAATTTGTCCGAAAAAGATTGATTGAATTCTGTCTCTTTTAAAATACATCTTGGTTCATCTGAACGCGAGCTGATTTTTTGAAAAAACTATCAACTATTTTCAAAAAAAAGATGCTCAAAATCTATAATTATACATTTGTATTTATATTTTTATATGATTGACAGTATCGCGCCTTTTGGTTATGAGGGGCGTAAATCCTCAAGGCTGCTTTGTTTAACTTTAAAATTTTTAATGTTTTTCGATAGTGTGCTGGTTGATTATCTAGCTATTAATGTTATACATATTTAATATTCTGTAAAGAAAATGGAGGGAGCCCAAAGGAAGTTCTCTTCAAAAGAGTATGAAACATAAACGCAACAATATAACGTTTATATAAAAATTTATTCAGAAATCAAAAGGGTGAAGGTTTAAAAAAGGTGTAGTGTAGAGAGATATATGATTAAAAATGATAGGTTTTTGAAGAGTGTAGATTGTCGGAGCCTGTTTGCCGGTCCTGGGTTCCCTGCGCAAAATTGAATGCGCTCTGTGGGCGCGGGTAGCTGGTCACTTCATATACGGAGCTCAAGTGCCTGGAGTTGCTTGCTCTGTCCAGGAAAGAAGTGGTGCGTTTCTTGCCTCATGGATTAGGGCAAAGGAAAGTGTTTGTTTGTGTGTCGCCAATGCATGGATTGGCGATTAAACATATTTAGTTTGCGTTTTGGTAGTGAAAAAACCTTGGATAAAAAGAAAAAAATAATTAACGAAAGGAACACATGGAAATGAATTTCAGTTTGAGAAATACAATCAGAATATTCTTACCTTGGGCCCAATACAACATAACGAATAACCACCTTCAGAGGATAATTTTATTACATGATTAAAGAGGGTGGCTATTTGGAAGCGCTTGTAATAAAACTTAGTGCTATGTTTATCCTCCGAATGTTATTCGAAATAGAAAGAGCTTTGAGAAATACATGGCTTGGGCATGAAAAAGGGTGGGGGGGGGGTGAACTTGCAAAAGTGACTCAAAGGTGTCGAGTGCCAAGAGTGGGTGTATAGTCACGTGATTAGGGTGAAAAATTAGTGAAAATTTTGAACATATTTATTTATATTTTGATGTATTTATTTTGATGAATTCATGAGGATATTGTACCTACTCCTTTGGCTGTGATATTATAAATATGAAAAGAAGATATCTATTGTAAGAGTTCGTGGCTGTGATGAAACTGTACTAGATAAAGGAGGAGGTATCAGCCAAAGATGGAATCACTGGGTTCAATAAAACACCTTTAATGAGACGTTTCGGCCTGAATTTTATTTGGCCATCTTCAGATCAATTAGGAATTATACACAAAATGCGGTACACATATGTGATCGAACCAAGCCTTGTCAAAAATAAAAATTTCTTTTAGCTTCATGCGAATTTATAACGTGACTTCAATTCTGAAACTTTTGAGTCCAGGCACGTTATAAATTCGCATGAAGCTAAAAGAAATTTTTATTTGATAAGGGTGGTTCAACATATGTGTACAGCATTTTGTGTATAACTCCTAATTGACTGAAGATGGCCAAATAAAATTCAGGCCGAAAACGTCTCATTAAAGGTGTTTTATTGAACCCAGTGATTCCATCTTTGGCTGATACCTCCTCCTTCATCTAGTACAGAAGATATCTATGTCTAACTAAATCTATCATTCATTGAAGGAGACAATAAAAGAGTGTGTCTTCTGCTGGAATTATAAATTTTATTTATTTATTTATTTATTTATAACGATTTATATCGTTATAAATAAATAAAATTATAATTCCAGCAGAAGACACACTCTTTTATTGTCTCCTTCAATATATAAAAATTCTGCTACTCTCGGCAAAAACTTTCAATTTAAATCTATCATTAACTTATTTTTTCAAAATTGGACTTTAGCCACTTTCAAAATAAACGGCTCATTATCTTAAATACATCTGCTACTTTCAGCAAAACAAAATCTTTTTAATTTGAAATTTTGTTTATACACGTAATTATAATTACAGCTATATATTGAACACAAACAACAAATAATAAAATAATAATAGGTACGACGTGTCGATCGGTTTATTCTGCGATCATTTTCAATCCGATTTCAGGTTAACCTATTTGTGGCTACGAATTTGAATTTTGTTTAAGTTTTAATTTTTTTAAAATAATCTTTGTGCACAATAAACAAGTGTTCCTTCCGCGGTTAATCGGTCTCCAGTCCATTAATTATATTTACACCAGCTGCGATGCTTTTAAATTTTAAGATTTTTATCATATTTCTTTTACCAGCTACAATCCTCTGACAGATCGACAGACAGAATAGGTATAACAGACATTGTAGCAATACTATTAAGGTCCCGTTATACTTCTTATACCTAATCCTAAAAATTATTCATAACACCTTTGATTGAGTAGTTGACATTCTCTCGTGATAATTTCTACTAATATTTGTATCTTGGAAAATTAAATTGGCGCGATGTTTCTTAACAAAATCGATATTTCAAGTATTCAATTATTAATTTTGAATAAGAATACTTCGGCTAAAGATTGGAAATAGTTTAGATGAAGTTTAGAAAGAATTCAATCGACTAAATTAACATTTTTGGAATTTAATTCACAAATAGTTAAGCTTTTTTTATCTTATTGAATGAAAAATTCACCAAAATTATTTGAGCAAAATATGAATATTCATCACGTTAAGTGAGCTTTTTAATCCTGATGGAATTAATATGGGTGTATTATATTTCGCAATATTAAAGACAGTATTTTTGGTAGGTAATCGGGTCTATGTTTGGTTTCAAATGTAAGATAATTAAATTCTCTTAAATTGACTGAAAGAGAAATTCATAAGGGAAAAAAAAAGGAGGATAAAAAGCCAACTTGACAAAAAATCAGAATCTTTAATATACGTTTAGTGAAGAGAACATAAATTAACTTCGAGAAAGATGAATAATTATGAGCTGAAATTCAAGCAAATTCTAAGAAAAACTACAAAGTATAATTTTTACTTTAACAAGGGTAAGTATCTACCTACTCTTATTATATGAGCAAAACTTGATTGTATAATTATATTTAGTACCTGGAGCCACCGAGTGATGCTTGGCAACTTTTTGCTTCGGTTAAAAACTATATTTTAATATTATTTTTAAATTAAAAACCTGATAAGGTCGATTTTTATTTGGATTCAGAATTAAATAAAAAAAAAAATGTTTCCGTGGAATCCATGCCCGTCAAAAGTGAAACTTTTTTTCTATTGATATATGTACTTTCTAATGAGTGGAGGTCTACAAATTTTAATATATTATTTTGATAATTAATTAATTTAAATAAAATATTTCTCATTTGGTCTCATGGTTCAAATTTAAAAAAAATGAAAGAGAGAAGTTTTCAAATTAAAAAAAATGCAAAGATATATAGTACAGGTCCCCTGGACCCCCTTCCCACATTTCCACTCCCGCTCCCAAAACCCCGGACCATCACATCAACCTCCACCTCAACCCAAACTCCCCCCGCACCTCGTCTCACCCTCAAGACCCCCACCACTGCACCCCCCTCTTGCACCACCAGCACTCAGTTTTTAACCGACTTCAAAAAAGGAGGAGGTTATCAATCCGACTGATTTTTTTTTGTATCTATGTTAACTGATTTCTTCGCCAATTATTAACCGATTTCGATGATTTTTTAGCATTGGGTTCAGTCTACTACCCGATTGGTCCCGTTTTTTTTCATTGGTATTGTACCTTTTTTGATAGGTATGTTCAGTCATAACTTCTATGTTTATGGAACGATTTCAATCATTCTTCTTTTATTAGAAAGGGGATACCTTAGGGGTAGCCCCATATCAATTTCGTCAAGTTCCGATGATATGATCAATGGCAAAATAACGTAAATTTGAAATTCTTATGAGCAAATAATCGAAATTATAATAAATAAAATATTTTATAAAAAAAAAACAATCTTAAAACGTTCATTTAAAACCCGCAAACGTTTCGAGAGAATTTCTATATTTATGAATTGAATTTTTTTATCATTTTCTGATTCATTCGCCCGACGCTTTCTCTTACGAGATACATTACAAAATATTATCTTAAGTCACTATAAATAACATCAATAAAAAGAGAAAAATAAAAATAATTTTAATAAAAAAAAATAAAACCGACTTCAAAAAAATTAAAGTCATCAAATAAAATAAGAATAACTCAAAAATAAAATAAAATACACTAATAGGTATAAAATAATTATCTAATTTTGTTACAACTAAATGAAGAAAATTTTATATGAAATCACTTTTTGAAGTCGGTGCTAAGCAAACTATATAAGCGAGCTTACCCGCAAAACGTACTAACCTGTAAACTCCTGATGATGGACTAATAATCCGAAATATATTGAGTTTGTATAAACCTCTTTGAGTTTTATTTCATTCACTGTGAAGCTACACACCCTTTACTTTATTAATTATTCAACCTGTAAACTCCTGATGATGGACTAATAATCCGAAATATATTGAGTTTGTTTAAACCTCTTTGAGTTTTATTTCATTCACTATGAAACTACACACCCTTTATTTTATTAATTATTTATAATTAATTAAATTGTTTAATTTTATTATATAATTAATATTTGCTATAAAGTATTTGTGAGTTTTAAAATTAAAAAAAGCAATTAATAAACAAAAGATAATTGAAAGAAATGTAAACAAACTTTTTTATTGACATTTTCATCTATAAATAATTACTTTAATTAAGAAAAAGACAATTAGGATGAATTTTTATCAGGTCCAGACCTAGCCAGATCGCATTCTCATCCTCAAAACTTGTTAATAGAGTTGATTTCATCAAAATCGGTAGAGCCGTATTCAAATTAAAAAAAATACAAATATAAATAAATATATATATATTTATTTACTAGAATAGCCCATCTGTCTGATTCTTTGGGGAATCGAAACAGATGAATTTTGTTCAGATATTCAATAATAAATTTTATTTGGAATGTTTATATGTTAACGTTAGATGAACGCTAAAGTTAAAACTTTTTATCCGGTCACTGCCCTATTTTGGTGCAATTGGGACCAGACTCGTTTTGATACTGAACCAAGAGTTGAAAAAAGATAGGACCCAGCCGGGTATGATCCGACATCCTCTCCGTTAAGCCCGGAGATGTCTTTTCCATTTAAACGATGGATCCCCAACTAGGTCATATAATCAAATTTTATATATATTCAACTCTTTAGCTCAGGCGCGTTTTCAACTATTTTCCTAATAGTATGGTTCTTATAAATTTACTAGAAAGCCCATCTGTCTGATTCTTTGGGGAATCGAAACAGATGAATTTTGTTCAGATATTCAATAATAAATTTTATTTGGAATGTTTATATGTTAACGTTAGATGAACGCTAAAGTTAAAACTTTTATCCGGTCACTGCCCCATTTTGGTGCAATTGGGACCAGATTCGTTTTGATACTGAACCAAGAGTTGAAGTCCTCCATAAAAATTATAAATATAACATACCAATCGCTACCCAAATTAAAGGCCGAGCCCCACTCTGATGATGTTTGTTTGTCGATTTCTCTTTACCATGTGAACCGATTTCGATGATTTTTTTGCATTTGGTTCACTATAGTTGCCCATTGGTTTATACGGGACGTATAAATTTTTTTGAAATTTGATCCCTGAACTGAAAAATTAAGGATTTTTGATGTTGTGGTCTAAAACACAAAAGGCTTCGTATCTGGGGTGGGGGTGGGTGCGGGGGTGGACTGAGAGGGAAAGTGCGTAGTGGGGTGCAGGGTGGGTGCAGAGGTGGAATGGGGTTGGTGTGCGGGTGTGGGTGTCCAGGGGGTGTAGCCCCATGGCTAGCGTAGACGCCCGCCAAATTAGTCTTCTCAGCTAGTCGTGTATAAATTTTAATTGAAATAAAGCAAGAGAGTGTGTAAATTAGTCTAGTCAGTCTTCTGGAGCCTACATATTATGTATAATTTTGGTTGAGTTAGGTTCAAAGCACTAGAATTTTCATTTTTTGAGCCTCCTCCATTTTTTTTTTTTTTTTTTTTTAATATCTTTAAACAAAATCGGTCAGACATCATATCGTCTACTACTTTGCTTCTAACAGAATTTATCATAGAGTTAACAGTTGAAGAGTTATTTAATAATTTCCATTAGTCTTCTAATCTTCCGTATACCATATAATATATTATTATTTTTTATTTTTGACCTCACGTAATACATATATAAACCTTGTTTGAATTACTGAATCTTACTTATTTATAGTAAATATTATTTTTGGGTTCTTTTTTCAAGTGCTCGATATTTTGATGTTAATTAGATAAAAGTGCAAATTCTCATAAAAAGCGATCTGGAAACATAATAGCTTGAAATTGTGGATGTTTATTTTACAAAGTACTATTTAGTGCTGTGATCTAATCTAAAACAGTCAATTAGGTAAGTCCATTCATTGCCATGTAATGATAATATGATTACCCATTATCTCTATCTCTATCACACCGAGGATGCACTCAACTGCTGGCTACCTTTTCGGTGGTCAATCTGAAGGACTTAATATGCTGGTTAGCTAAACGAGCCTGATTTATTGACACTCCAACAGGATGTTTTTTGGAATCTCACATTTAAGTGGCATCCCATGAAATGCATATACAAACTTTAGAAGATTATAGCCTGTTAGAGTGGGCCCATGCAGATAGCGACTATCAACATAAAAATTCTCACTATAAAGATTCATTTTTAAATATTTTTGTCAAAATCCCTTAACAGTTTAACAGTGTTACTTCGAAATGGCTTTGTGAGGGCCATAAGTAAATTGCTCTTACCTAAATCTCATTTTTATTTTTTTTTATTTATTTTTTTTTTAAGTTAAAAATTTTATAAAACTTGATAATTTATTCCATCTTTTAATACTCTGCTCAAAAAAATTATAAATTTGTTGTAGTATCAATGATATCCGAGCTACAGGGGCCCGATGTTGTGTAAGCAAAATCGGGTATAAAGGACCCTCCGACAAATTTTGATACAGGGCCCATATAGAGCAAGCTACGCTACTGCTGGGTGATTTCTTTCCTAACAAATATATAAATATAACCTGAAAATAATGAGACTTTTATTTTAAAAAAATTTACGTTCTGGACAGTCATGGCTTATACTCAATTCACGGTTTATCGTTGTGATACGGGATACACTGTATATAGATAAGAGCGAGGATACTAGTATTGATAAAGCCTTGAAATCAAGCGTTATTTTCTTAAAATTTTTAAAATTTGTATCCAGATACCAGGAGCGAACAGGAGTGTACTTTCCTTCCCGCCAATGAAGCCAGTATTACAGCGACTCAAGTGGAGCATTAAAATCATGGGTTAACGATTGATTTTCTTAAAATTTTTAAAATTTGTATCCGGGTACCAGGAGCGAATAGGAGTGTACTTTCCTTCCAGCCAATTTAATTTTCATCGACTTTTTGTGAACAAAAATTTTGTGAATCTGAAGAGTAGGTGAAATGAAAGAAATCACTAAGCAACAGTAGAACATGGTTTCATTTCACGAATCATCATTTCTTTTCATATGGTTTTATAAACAATTTTTCCTACTCGAGTTTTCGAATAGATCAATGAATATGTTTATGACCGACTTCAGAAAAAAGGGGAAGAGGTTATCAATTCAAAGGGAATCTGCCGAGTTTTTTATTTTTTTGTGTTTGGACATTTATTTCTCTTTACCCTAGGGGTGATTCCATATTAAATTGGTCAAGTTCTGATGATGTTTGTTCTGTCGATTTCTTTTTACCATGTGGACCGATTTCGATTATTTTTTTGCATTGGTTCACTCTAGTTCCCGATATGAATTTTCATTGGAATTGGACCTTTTTTCATTATGTATGTTCACGCATAACTTCTTTGTTTATGGACCGATTTCAATGATTATTTTTTTATTGGAAAGGGGGTAGCTTAGGGGTGGTCCCATAATAATTTGGACTGGTCTTATTAATTGGTCAAGTTCTGATGATATGATCAATGACGAAATAACGGAAATCTCCAATTCTTATGAGCAAATAATCCAAATTATAATAAATAAAATCTTTTATCAAAAAAAAAACAATCTTAAAACATTCATTTAAAACCCGCTAACGTTTCGAGATAAATTCACTATAGGTATATAAATTGAATTTTATTATTAATTTCTGATTCCTTCGCCCGAATCTTTCTCTTACGGAGATGCATACAAGGTATTATCATAAATCGCTATTCTTAACATCACTAATAAAGAGAAAAATAAAAATAATTTTTAGAAAAAAAAACCGAGGAACTTCAAAAGATTAAATGCAACAACTAAAATAATACGAACTCAAAAATCGAAATAAAATGAACTAAAAGGTATAAAATAATTATCTTATTTAGTTAAATAATGAAATTATTACATGAAATCACTTTACGAAGTTGGTGCCAAACAAATATATCAAGTGAGCTTAAGGACGATGTGGTCTTCATTACCCGCCAAACGTACTTCAGATTCGTCGAGTGCGATTTATAAAATGTATATGTTTGGCATCGACTTCAAAAAGGGATTTCATGTAATAATTTCATCGTTTAGTTGTAACTAAATAAGAAAATTACTTTTATACCTTGCTAGTGCATTTGATTTGATTTTTTGAGTTCTTATTATTTTAGTTGTTGCATTAATCCCACTTATTAAGAGTCGGATTCCACAACAAATCTAATATAAGGTTGTCAAGAGACAAAGCAAATACGGTATTGTATTAAAAGACGAACAAATTAACTTTTTTGCCCTCGAAAATATCTGAAACGAATGCCAAAGAAGGTTCCCCCGGTGGTCCCAATCCTTGATTTTTTTAGAAAAATAAAACAAATCTAATATAAGGATATTAAGAGACAACAAATACGCTATTTATTTTGATATTAAGCGAAAAAAATTTACTTTTTCACCCTCGAAAATATCTGAAACGAATGCAAAGGAAGGAGGTTCCCCCAGTGGTCCCAATCCTATAGATTTTTAGAAAAATAAAACAAATCTAATATAAGGATATTAAGAGACAACAAATACGCTATTTATTTTGATATTAAGCGAAAAAAATTTACTTTTTCACCCTAGAAAATATCTGAAACGAATCCAAAGTGTCCCATTAGACATAGGAACATAAACCGAAAAAATATAACATGAAATCTGAAATGTATACAAAGGGGCCCCTCCATGTGGTGTGAATTTTTAATTTTAATAGAAAAAAGAATAAACTATTAATTCCTAAGATATTTTTATCGATTCTAATACAAGAAGTATTTAGAGAGACCAAATACTGTATTTGTTTTTATATTTAAAGCGAAAAAATCTGAAATATATGGCACAAAGGGTCCCCCTCTGTGGTTTGAATTTTTGATTTTCATGAGAAAAAGTAAGCTAGTAATTCTCAATATACCATATTTTTATCGATTCTCATGTACTAGAGTACTACGCTCTTGTTTTGAATATGTCCTTTTACTTATTTGACATAGATAGTAACAAAATCTTAACAATGCGACTACAGTAAATAGAGAGGGAGAAGAGAAAATGTAAATATTACCACCAATTATTGTATAGACACCTGATTTGTAAAATTCTTATCTGTTGTAAGAGGGGGCCCCCTCCTGCGCAGGCAAATAAATAATAAAAATGGTGCACCATGGAAAAATTTTAATTGAAAAAAGGCGCCGCGACTCGGAAAAGTTTGGGAACCTCTGCTTTAAGACATTTGTTGTATTACCAAGTGAATAATACAAAGAAAGAGAGCGAGTATCAAAAAGTTAAATTGAAATAAATTGTTACTAATTAGCTCTGAGAGATTAGATTTCCATTTTATTTCCTTATAAAACAGACAGAGTTTATTTTGTATCCAAAAAGAGCATTAATAAAAGTAACTTTTTAAATCAAACAAGTAAATAATCACAAAACAGTATTATCATTTTTCTCTTTTTTCATCAAATTAATTTCCTTTCATAATTTTTACTTACTATATATATCTATTTATAATCCAAGAGGGGTCTATCATTTATGATTGAAAATGAAAATTATTTTCCTTAATTTTTTTGCCAAAATCAAAAGGTTGATAATTCGATTTGCACACATGAAAGCTCATGAGATCAGGATTTAATCTAATGATATAGCTTATAAATCTTTTTTCTATTATTAAATTTTAACAAATCAAATACATAAGGTATTTGCAAAGATAAAAACGAAGCATGCATTAGATACTACATAAAGATAAAGAAAAAAACTATTTTTTTTTAATTTTTTATTAAAATAGTTCATTTTGCTGCCATCATGTGCCTAGCTTGCTATCATTCACTGCAAAACGAATTTTCTATATCCATTCTAGTAATTTTACCACATGAGAGATAACATAGAATATTTCTGAGTATATTGGGTTATTATAGTCTAGCCTATATATTTTATAGTAATTTCCTTGGGGAAAATTCTTGGCTTGAGGTTAATTGTAGGCCACGAGGTATCTAGAGATCCTCAATAATTAAAGAAAAAATATAATGATCTTTTTCTCTTTTTATTTCAATCAAAAATTAGAATTAGAAACTAGTTTCGGCTTGCAGACGATGATGACTTGTCGAATCGATCCGATTTTGATTGAAATAAAAAAATAAAGTATAAAAAAATGATATTTTTTTTTAATTTTGAGGAGTATCCAGCTACCTCGTGAACTCAATTAATCTTACGAATTTTTCTCTAAGGAAACTTCTACATATATATATTAAGCCAGTAAAGTTCATCTACATAGTTATTATATTATGTTATTTCTATTATTATATACCTATACATATACCGGAGTGAGTTTTTTATCTGGAGACAGTCTTCTAACTCAAAAACAGTGCATTATATGAAAAAAGTTTCAATTAAAAAGTTTGTTTATATATCGGGGGGGAGCTAAACTACGCTATTGAAACGTCCACGCAGGACAATCTTTTCAAAGTGTACAGTATCAATGCCAAGTTTCTGTTTTTTAAATGGAACTCTATATTTTTCTGTATATCTACAAGTTGTTCAGTTTTTTTTTTTTTTTTTTTTTTGTAGATTAAGTGAGACGTATAGAAAAAATATAGGGTTCCATTTAAAGAACGAAATTTGAAACATTGAAAATACCACTTGAAAGCTTGTTCTAGGACGACAAACCATAGCAAAGCTTGGATTTCCCCCTCTCGATAAATCAACTGCAAAAGGATCGTTGCTAAACTTTATCAAATTCATTTGAAATATTAATATGTTTGTTCCTTTATTATTAATCAGATATCACTTGCAATTTGTAGTTCATATTGAAATTAATTCAAAAATAATTCTCATTTAAGAGTCGAGGAATAACCATTCTACATTGGATTTTTGACGTTTCGGTTTTATTGGTAACCATTGCTGAAGACATAGAGGAATCGACTTAAAATCAAAAATAGCCATCGATTCTCATCTAATACTTGAGGAATAACAATTCTACATTAGGTTTTTGACGTTTCGATTATTATTGGTAACCATTGCTGAAGACATGGAGAAATCGACTTAAAATCAAAAATAACGATCGATTCTTATCTAATACTAGAGGAATAACCTTATTGAATTCCATTTTTGATGTTTTGACTATTAATGGAAACCTCTACTGAAAACGTGGAAGAATCGACTTAAAATCAAAAAGACTAAATTCTTTTATGGCAAACAACTCAAGCGAGTTGTTTACCAAAAGAATTTAGTCTTTTTGATTTTAAGTCGATTCTACACGTTTTCAACATGTTTAAATGGAATGGAATTATTCCTCTAGTAATAATCGATCGTTTTTCGTATGTCGGTTCGGCGTTAATAGTCATCACTTCAAATAGGATAAATCAGGAACGTATCATCAATCTGAAAGTTATTCCTCTAGTAGTAGATGAGAATCGATCGTTATTTTTGATTTTAACTCGATTCCTATATGTACTTCGGCAATGGTTACCAATAAAAACCGAAACGTCAAAAATCCAATATAGAATGGTTATTCCTCAAGTACTAGATGAGAATCAATAGCTATTTTTGGTTTAAAGTCGATTCCTCTATGTCTTCAGCAATGGTTACCAATAAAAACCGAAATGTCAAAAATCCAATATAGAATGGTTATTCCTCAAGTACTAGGTGAGAATCAATCGCTATTTTTGGTTTAAAGTCGATTTCTCTATGTCTTCAGCAATGGTTACCAATAAAAACCGAAACGTCAAAAATCCAATATAGAATGGATATTCCTCAAGTATTAGATGAGAATCAATCGCTATTTTTGATTTTAAGTCGATTCCTCCATGTCTTCAGCAATGGTTACCAATAATAATCGAAACGTCAAAAAACTAATGTAGAATTGTTATTCCTCAAGTATTAGATGAGAATCAATCGCTATTTTTGGTTTAAAGTCGATTCTCTCTATGTCTTCAGCAATGGTTACCAATAAAAACCGAAATGTCAAAAAATCCAATATAGAATGGTTATTCCTCAAGTATTAGATGAGAATCAATCTCTATTTTTGGTTTAAAGTCGATTCCTCTGTCTTCAGCAAAGGTAACGGATAAGAAAACAACGCAGTTGCTATGGTTACTCATAAAATTTCCTCCAAAATTTTTAGCATTTCACAGAAGAAGCCTATCCATTCTTATTTAAGCAAGGCTAAATGAGCTATATTAAAACGTTCAAATGAATAAATTTTAAAGAATTTAAAAAATTAAAAAAGTACTATCTTACTCTAGAGTAAAGTACTTTAAAATATAATTTTACTAAAAACTTTATTTAACCTTTTTAGTGGTCCCCAAGGTACTTAATTAGGATATTAAATTTCATCAAAATTGGTTAAGTCATTTTCATGATATTTAGAAAAAACTAAAAAAGTACTGAAATAAAGTACTAATGTTTGTAAGCCGATATGTACCAAAAACTAATCAGCGCTTCATTTTGTTAAAAGAATGCTAGGTTTTCAATTTCATTTCAATCGGTGCAACGGTGTGGAAAAAATCGTGGGCCAAATAAACGATAACATCCATCCATCCATCCATCTTTCCGCACGCACTAAATGAAAAAATCGCACTTTTTGGCCTCTCGACGAGACCCCTTGTAATTTTTGGCAAAACCGTCACGTGCTAAAATTCAACCTATTTGAATACTACAATTTGTGACTTTAATTGAGTCCATGGGTTCCGTAGTCTTTACCTGAGGACCCTTTGAAGCCACGCTTGCCCCGAGAGCGATTACAATACTTTACCCATGCTTTGCATTGGATAAAGTAAAAAAAAAACTCACCCGGTATAGGTACATTTTTTATACTAATTCCAATTTAGTTTAGCATTTTAAAATTTTAATCAAAAAATATATTCTAGTCACTCAAAAGGGTCAATGAAGGAAGCACATGGTACTCTTACTTATCTCGTCTCCTCTATTCTCTATTCTGTATCTTCTATTCTCCTCTATCTCCTCTCTCAATGTTAGTTGCTATGTAGAAAATACTTTAAGGGTTCCAATTATCAGTAGAATCAGATGAATTTGAATTTCCAGATACCATAGTACCCCCAAATTAGTGACCAACTAAAAAAATTACTCTCTGTAGGCTCGGTCAGGATCTTGTTGAAACCAACAAATACAATAGCATTCCTATTTAACCATAAGGATAAGTTTGATATGAAAACGCGAACCAACATTTTATTTAACAAGTGTCATTAGTTATTTGACAATCCGATTGAAAAAAAGCAAGAGGGTGTAAATTAGGAGTGTAGCAAAATAAATATTTTAATCGTTCATATCTCGTCTACGGTAAGTCGCAGAACGTTGGAATTTAAAACGTAAGCTATCTATAGAGTCTAGAAGAAGTACCTCAAGATTTTGGCTAAATTTGAAGAAGCGGAAGTAGGTATATATTTACTTTAAGATTTTTGCTATTTTGAAATTTCGTCTTTTTTCTGGATTTCTCAAAACGGCTTGGTGGAAACCTAAATTAAAGTAATTTGAATGGAGAAAATTGGTATGATGATATCAAATAAGGGAGAAACTAATGTGAAAGTCGTGTGGTACTCTCACCAGTTGATTGAGTTTCTATTTATTAAAATGATTTATAAAGATAACCTTTTCAAGAAAAATGATAGTTTAGGCTTAAATATATGATTTGAAATGCTTTGTGTGAACGCAACCTGTATAACGGAAAATCGCAAAGTACTCTAATGGGCACAAATAGATATTTAATGATTTCCATAAATTCATAAGTCTCTATTTATTTAATGCATTATAAATCCAGTAAATTTTTAGAAAAGCAAATATGTATATTTCCCTAATGGATGATTTTGTGATAGACCATCGTAATGAAATTTTAATTAAATGAGTTTATTAGTTTTAAAATAGGTAATTGAAAATTATATTAACAACTTATAATTAATCAAAGTTTAAATGAAATTCGAAAATATAGAAGTAATTTAATTTTAATAACATTTAATTTTGACATAAAACTTATCTTTTACAAACGTTCTCTAATGAATATTTCCTAAACTGTTTGTGGCAACATACTTACTAGTCACTAGTGTGGTACAATGATAAATAATTAAGATGTGGTTCAAAAATTTTTATTAGAATTTTAATGGAAAAAATGTTACATATTATACATTAATTATAAATATTCTTATTTATTATAGAAAATAGTTAAAGCAAATAGATTTGGACTTCTTCTTCAGTCGTTTTATGGTTCCCTATCAAAGGGAAACCAAATCTTATATTATTGTTCCCTACAATGTCAACATCAGAAGTAGCTAAATCATAGCGCAGACCAAGTTAGAGCAATGGCGAACTCATGCTGTACGCTATTTACACGGAAAATTTCGAGCCTCTTTTGCCCCCCCCCCCCCCCACCCCTCTGCAGCTCAAAATACATTTTAAGATACAGAAGTGAAATTTAATTATGTAATCGATCTTGTAGAGAGTACTAAATTTCAATAATATAGCTTAAATAGATTCTGAAATATGGACCTGAGAAAAAGGCTAATTTTAGCAGTCACTGACAGACCAACTCACTGACAGGTCATCAAAACCTTACGGTACTTCTAATCATAAGCACCATGAAATTCCAAATACTGGTAGGTAGAGTTCGGAACATAAATAAAGGAAAAATTTCAAAAACCAAAACTTTATCAGTATCTTTTTCAACACCTAAAATGAAGTGGTGAATATGGTAGGAAATATTTGAATCTATTATAAGTAGGTATGTGAAATGACTCTAGCTAGGATGGTAAAATTTGGTATAATGGTAAAGTTTGGGGTAATAATGAAAAGAAAAATTGAAAAACCCAGACTAATAATACCTAATAATAAAAATAATAAATAAAAATAAAAGCTACAAGTTAGCTTACAAAAGAAAAAAAATCGCATCTAAAACACGTCTGTGAAAAACCAGACCAAGTTCGAAAAAGTAGTAAAATCTAGGGTGCAGACAATTAAAATTTTTCTAATTAATTTGAGAAAATAGTACTTTCATTTAAAATGCATTATTTTCAGCTTGAATGGCAATCTAAGATTTATGGATTCTAAATTTTTAATTTAAATTATTTTCATGTAAACTAAGCTGGTCCCGAATTTAATTAATTTACTCTAATGCCATAATGTGTAACAGCCGAGTTTCATGAAAATAATTTAAAGTAAAAATTTAGAATCCATCAATCTAGATTGCCATTCAAACGAAAAGAATGCATTTTAAATGAAAGTAGCTAGTATTTTCTCTTTAATTGGACGAATTTAAATTGGCTGCACCCTAGATTTTACTACTTTTTCGAATTTGGTCTGGTTTTTCACAGAAATGTTTTGTGTGGGATATAGATAATTATATTTTTTTGAATTTCAATTTTTCAACATAATTTTACTTTTATATCTGGATTCTGATAAAGAACGGAAAACAAGAGCAAAAGTTCATTCTGGCTCCAAAGTGATTATATTTCCAAAAAGAAAGACTGGGCTTCTAGTTTCAGAAGTTTCAAGAGAAAAATTCAGAAAATTAAAAAAAAATAATTGAATTATCATATAGTACCTATGGTTGAAAATTGCCAAATAAGTTGTTATTAATAAGCTCAATCTATATGCTATTATTCAACATTCTATCTCAAAATTAGCTGACAAATAGATTGCCACATATTGTATAATTTTACTGAAAACTTATATCAAGAATTGAAAACGTTTTCACTTTTCATTTTTATTTATATTTATTTATTTTAACAATGAGTATACTCTATGACAAAAGTGTCAAAATATACCTATGTTTCATGAAAACCAAACAAGTTCTAAAATGGGTAGGTTTACCAAAAATGTTGAGAAATACTATTCCCTAGTATAGGTGCCCATAAAGACACTGTTAATCAATGGCATATTCGATTAGAGTAAATTAAAAAGGAAAACGTGAAATGTTTCGCGGAAGAAAGAGTCGGAAGTGTGACGATAATGAAAGGGATTGGCGATGCGGAGCTCGGGTGTTTTATGGTCGCAGACGACCCGGCAGCCGCCTGTTGCTATTTTAACTCGAACGACTCTGGGGATCAATGAGAATCGACTGAGCCGGACCTGCTGTTCCTTTGCTCCATTCAGCGTTTAATTAAATCGCCAACGATTCGGTAGAAGGGCATAATAAAAGAATTTTATTTTATTTGAATAAATTTTAGTACTTGAACTTGATTATGAATTATGAGGATGGTGGTACAGTGATTATCCTAAGCCGCTTCTAGGCTAGTTGGTACAAGCTGAAATTTTCCCTCTTTATAAGTAGATAGGTAATAACAAGAACATTTGCCAGTGATATCAATAGACTTATTTGTTGATGTCAATGACAGAATATAACCACCAGAAATGCTAAAAAACTGTTAAAGGATGCAAGAATAATATAGGTACAGCACCTTTTCTTGACCATTTTTACCCCTCAAAAAGTGGAGATCTTTCGAAATGTCGTTTTTCAAGAGAATAAAAATTATGTTACAATAAAATAAACTGATGAGGCCATTCATACAAATTTACCATACATCTGCCCACTCTCTTATATTTAATATTTAATCAAATTAATTTATATTCTTATTATTAAAGTGCCTTACTCGATTCCGAGCGTCGGAGATTACTATGGAGATTCTCTCCGTGATAATTTTACTATGGACTAATTATCGATTGTAATTTTCCTGGAGAAATTTTTCACTGGGTGGTTTCGCATTGCCATCCCCTGAAGGAATCTGATTATAGCCGGGAAAATATTTGCAGCGAGTCGGGATTGAACCTGCTTGATTAGAAAGAATTATAGCTGTGAGTAATTTAGAGAGGTCAAAGAGATGGCATGGGACAGAGCCGAGTGAAGTCGGATGGTTGTGTCAAACCAGTCTTAAGGCTGTGTACTCAATGATGATGATGATTTAACTCTTACACTAATTTAGTTTATTGGGCCTCCGAGGAGCGGGCCGCATCTTACAAAGATCAAGTTCATTATACAAACTTCACACTTTGAGCTTTAGAACAAATAAATTCAGATTCAGAGTGGGTGGCCTAGAGAGCCAGGATTAATCCTGACTCACATTTCACATTTCTTTTTTTTTTTTTTTGTATTTACAATTAATAATCATACGCCACCCGCTCTATATGTTCTTCTGCTGAAAGTGTAAAAATTAAGGAGAGATCCCCTCATCGCCCTATATGTCAAATTGTTTATTGTTTTTTGGGATATATCCAGGGCGATGAGGGACTCCACCGCTTTATGCCACCACACTCCCTTCCACGAGAGTGTGATGGCCTCGACCCTGACCGAGCCCGCCCCGACGCCAAATCGCTCCGCAATATTGTCCACCAGACTGGAGTTGCCCCTATATTTTTCTATTTTGTTTCGGTGGGCAACACCCAGTCCTGCAAGCGCGGAGACGATCTGGACGTCCAAAACCCACACCACCCCCGACGCATCCTTTGCCACGATGTCTGGCTTTCTATTGCCTGCCGAGCTGGAGTACAAGTACTCCAACTCGACACGCATTCCCTTTTTGATCAAATCATCGGCCAGACATCGTACCACAGCGTCATGCCTCTTAACCCGCCCATCCGCGGTCCTATCACAACATTGGATGATGTGCGCCGTTGTCTCAGTTCGTCTGCACCCAGCCCGGCACATCAGGGGGCCCCTCCGGCCGTCTTCCTCTGCTGGTTCTTATGGCTGAAGGAAGGACCCCGATCTCAGCCTACAAAATTCTATAAAAGTATTGTTTTTAATTACTCCTGGGCGCAGCATCCAATTATAAGAGTTCTTTGCTCCCGCGCACATCTCCAAATCCCGGCCATCGACACTACCGTATAGGTTCTCGCTTAATAACATATTATAAAATTGTCATACTGCACACCAACTAGCTAAATGGCCTTATAGTATGAAAGACTAAAAAAAAAAAAATTAAAAAATTTAGGCTAAAAGTTTTTTTAAATCTGATTCAAATTTGAGATTAAATCTGTAAAAATCAAGGAATATTTCATGAAAAATTGACTAATATAATTATCTATGGTTTCTTTTTGGATTAAGAAAATTGGTAGAATCAATAAATTTTATCTGCGGCCCGAGACAATTTTTTTCTTCAAATGTGGCCCGTGCAAGCCAAATCCCAGACACACATCTCCTAGATCCTATGATCGATTTCTACCAAAATTCTCATAAGTATATCACTCTTTTATTGTCTCCTTCAATATATAAAAATTCTGCTACTCTAGGCACAAAAACTTTCAATTTATTATATCACTCTAGATTATGACCATGTGGAAATGTGAAACTGATAATGGCCTAAAAGAGGTGAGAGGGGGGGATGGTTAATTTATAGATAATAATCAAATTTCCAAACAAAAATTGAAGAAAACTGAAATTTATAATAGAATTATATATGGTAGATAGATTATTTATTTGTTTGATACTATAGTTTTGAAATGATTCATTGTGAAACACCACCACCTCCAGCCTAATAGAAAAAAAATCAATGTACCTACCATATAATGGTTATTCTTCAAGCATTAGATAAGAATCGATGGCTATTTTTGATTTTAAGTCAAATATTGACTTCAAATAGCCTGTGATATCTAATTAATAATAAAGGAATAAACATATTAATATTTAGCACGACTATGGATAACGTCTAACAACGAACCGTTGCAATTTATTTTTGATATTGTCGGGATTTAAGTTTTATTTATTTCCTCAAATAAAATTGTGTCGGTAAGCATTTGAAATAAATTCACTATAAATATACAATATATTTCGATGTATTTTAAATCTTATCAAAATGTTTGAATTTTCTCTAGAATTCTTTTTGAATAGCTTCCATTTCGAGAATAATTTTGTTTGCGTTGCATTCAGTCATTCCAGGTTATTTCTGCAAATATTTACCATGACTACGGAAAATGTTTATATTCCCCAACTTTTAAATTTGTTTTCAAAAGGATTATTAGGTACAGAAAATGTCATATAGATAGGGTTGCCATACGTTCCGTATATAAGGGACTGTCACCGTATTTCACTAATCAATCCCATTTGTTTCCCCTTTTCTCCGTAAACTCTGCGCGAGGGAATGGGCCATGCAACAAGGAGCAGAAAACGCAGTTCAACCACTTTATATATCTACGGAATGTTAAAAGATTTGGAGAAAAATAATACCAACCAAAACTGCAAAGCAACTATGAAATTTAGTATGGAAAAAAATGACTGAAATTTTTTGCAGATACAAACTATATTAATCAGAAGTCATGTCTAATGTAAGGTATGCGAATGCGTATTTGCCATTCGAGCTTACAAGATGCAAATTTGGAGAGAATATTTTGAGTAATGGTCGGACGAACGAAACAGGTTGTCAGTGGAGACCATTTGAATCAATTTTGATTTGGCATTATAATTTTAAAATAAAATGACTTGCGCCCAATTTTATAATTAAGAGAAAGAAGAAAATGATATAATTAAGAAAGTAAAATCATGCTTAAAATACCCATGACTGGACTAAAAAAGATTAGCCTTGCATCTTTTTCATTATTCTACGTGTTCATTTTTTTAGATTACTTACTTTATTGATTTTTTATCTGAGTAAAATAAATCATTACCTACCCACTTTTTTGATATTTTATTTATTTAGCACTCAAACTTCCCCCATTAATGCTTGGCAAATATGGCAATCCTACATAATATAGAGTTTTTTTTATAGAAATAGGGATGCAACATAACCTCATAGGGTTTTCATTGGGAGAGGGTGTTGCCAAACAAGATATGGCCATTGTCGGAGTTTTCTACATTTTTTATTTTTTTATTTTATTTGAATGGCCTCGGCTTATTACTATTTGGCCAGAAACAAAATTATATACAGAGTATTAACAACTTAACAGTAAACAAATTAACCGAAATACATTTGGATCAAATACGATGGTTTTAACAAAATAAATTAATAAAAAATAAATAATGAAAAATCACAAGAACAGCCGTAAAGATATTAAAAATGTGGTAATGCACTTTTGTTTCGGGAAATCATTGCAATTATAATTAAAATATTCTAATAAATGTTCCATTTTTGTGGGAAGTTGGATTTGGTTTCCAATTGTTGAATATAGTCTGTCGATTGACTTCTGGTTTTTCTCGCATCCAAGAAAGCAGAGTGGTTGATATCTCCAAAAAAATAAATATATAAATAAAAATAAATAAATACATTAATATCATTAAAACATTTATAATTTTTAATGATTTCGTCTATCTTTTTAAATATAAAAAATATTTTTTTCTTTTTTAAATATTAAAAACTGAAAATACTCTATAATCTATAATTTACTTTTAGAAAATACACCCTTATGAAAATTAGAGTGGTATATGTGAACACTAATTTTGAAATATTTTATAAGAGTATTATATTATTTTATAAAAATATTTTTGCAGAGATTAGCAAATTTCTTTTATTTATAAGAATAAATTAAAGAGTTTGTCCTCAGATTTTTTTTTAATGATATTGATATTGTACCAAAAAGATGGAACCTCAGTCAGGCGTGGACCCTTGTTGCCAAGTGGAAAGAAGAAGGAGAATAGAAAAAAATTTCGGAGATTTGTTCGTAGCTAGAAAAGAAGTACCTGTAGATGTGAATCTTGAAAGTCTGAAGGTTATATGTCACCGGAAAGACATATGTGGGATGTGGATTCCAGTCCCTATAAGTCATGAGTTGGCGAATGTGTTTGTTTGTTTAGTATCTAATTTAATCTTGAAGGGGTGATGAATGATTGAGAATCGTGTATTTCGTGTAAATGAGGCTTGGGGGGGATTATTGTTTTTATCTTGTCAGAACAAATGCCATTTTAGTAACTAAAAACTTAAGAACAGATCGATTCGCTTAAGGGCTACATAGCTGGATAACTCAAATAGACGATTTATTTCAGATTAATGTCTCACAACGACCTATTTGATTTATTCCGAGGGGTGAACCGCGATTGGAATTAGGTGTACACCGTATTTGGAAATATATGTAGAATTATTTTGGAATTCATCAGATAATGCACCTTCATCTATTGTTTTCTACTTGGAAATGAAAGTGGAAGTAGGTGTACACGATATTAGGTCGCGGTTCATCCCTCGATTTTTTCTATCCTATTGATTCCTGGCCTTACTATATGAGAAATATAATTTTCTGTGAATATACTAATTATTCAAATAGAGTAAACTAGCTCTTTTTGAGAAAAAAAAAAAATGAAAAATCATTCATGTAAATGTCCACTTCCGGTGTTCCGATTACGAAACCAACGGTTTTCCATTGTAGTACAACCCCTACCAAACGCACCGTATATCTAACTCTCAACCCAGTTGCCATAAAATAAAGCCCTAAAGCCATCCCCGTTTGTAGGTGTGACCAACCGCGTTACAAATTTTGTGTACGCTCTAGCTCAAAAACTAGTGTGAATAACAAAATGAAAGTTCACATGTAGTTTTTTGTATTAAGATTAAGAACTGTTTAGATTTTTGGTTGAAATCAAACTCAAAATTAAAAGGGGAGGGATCTTCAAAAATTAAAATTATAAAATTTCCAAACTAAAATCGAAGAAAGCTGCTATTTACAATAGAAGAGTCTCATATTTAAAAGAGAATATCAAAATGGGGGAGGGGGCTCTTTTAAAAATTAAATTGAAAAATCAAATTAGCTGAACTTAATATTAACAGGTCCAATATTCTAAAATAAATGTAATTATTTCTTTAGGGGACCAAAGTGGGAGAGCTCACAAAAAAAGTTGTTTGTAATCATTTACGAATAATATAATTTAAGAAATAGAAATATTTATTTAAACATTTTATTATAATTTTATATTAAAAATTAAATATAAGAAAGGGCACAGGTGTATGGTAAAGTTATATGGTTGGCCATAATAGCTTATTATATAACGATATGCTTAACAAGTATAACACGTTCTATGATATTATATTTTTACATCATAAGTTGACCGGATTGAAATTCCCCAAAAGAAGCTGGGGTGATTTTTTGATTTTTAATTTTTTTTCAATAACGATTGGATTCTTAATTGAAAAAGGTTTATTTAAGTCTACGTCTTGTGATGCACACTTCAGGTTCAGTTTTTTCTTTACTTTGTTTCTTCGGTTACGGCCTTATTATCAGATTAAATTCAAGCTGACCAATATATATATATATATATAAAAGAGGTATATCATCAAAAAGAATTTGCTAATAAAAAATCCAGCTCTAGAGCTCAACTAAATAGCTACTGGACCCTCTTCCCGACTGCTTCACTGCTTCACTTGGGAAAGATTTAATTAACCTTTTGCACAAGGGATTTAGCCGCCACCTGTCGTTTTAATCTTGCCCGTCCATCTGGCAACCTACCCTTTCTCCGAGCCCTTTCTTCCCATTCTCTTTTTGGTACTCGCCATTTTCATTTACCTTCTTCAAATTTACAAAATTAATTTATTTTAAGAAGTCATGTTAATCAAAAGGCACTCTTGCATACCCAATGGACATGGACGCCCGCAAATGAAATAGGATATGTATTTACTTATTTATTGCAAGGATAGGGCGATTTATTTAATCAATATTTCAAATACTTATAAAAATATATTTATAAATTTAGTGTTTCATTTTTACTTTACCATACAGGGTATGGGTGTAGGGTCAAAAAATGAAAATATAGGCCCTTATACCAAACTCAACCAAATTTTGTATACATAATTAGTGGGCCTCCAGAAAATGCAAAAACTAATCGGTCAAAACAAGGGGGGGGGGTCAAAAATGAAAATATAGGCCCTTGTACCAAACTCTGCCTCATTTTGTATACATAATCCGTGGGCCCCCAGAAGACTAAAAATGCGAAAACTAACCACCCAAAATTGGGGGAGGGGAGTTGTAGGGTCTATGAACCAAATTCAACCAAATTTTGTATACATAATCAGAGGGCCCTTAGAAGTCTAAAAATGCAAAAACTAACACTCCTACATGATTATAAATAATTTTTTTAAATATTAAATATAAATGAGGGGCCAGGTTGTATGGTAAAGTCAAGTGCATATCCGAACGTGTCAGTTTATTTTAATAGCAAAAAAATTGTTTCTTTGAAATTATTAAGTTTTACAAATTATGTTTTTATTGAACTGGCGGCAATAGTTGGTTACTCATCTTAATCAAGGAGTCAATTCTGACTTATAGATATTACCTTTTCTTTTCATATCAATATCATCAAAAAAATACTAGGAGTATTTGCTTTGTGGTTGCTAAGTTGATATAGAATCTTTCTTGAAAATATTTACAAATGAGAAATAAAAAACAAAAATCAAATACAATAACATTAATTTCGAAAGCTAAATTTAAAAGTATGTTTGAGATTATGAGATCGAATTCCTTCCAAGAGCCCGAGAGGCTTTTTGCTATGGAGTTTCTAGTGGATCGCGTGAATTTCAGTCAACAGGCGTTTGCTATTTGTAACGAGAATGTCTGGAGGCACGGAGAGACGTCCGTGCAGTTTAGCTTTTTGGACATACCACCAATTGAGATTCAACACTCCGATTGGGCGAATTGCAGAATGACATCCGATCAAGTGCCAAAACGTGGTAAATCATGTCTGTTTGCATTAGCCGCCAATAATCCTTTTCGGGAAAATTTCCTAGTGGAAATGGCAATTAATCGTCGTTCCCTTCAATCCTATGCGACATATTACATCGGAGCCTCCTCTCTACGGGTTGATCATTTGTTTAATTCCATTTTGGAGAGTGTGATTCTCGAGCCTGACAAGGTTCCTGTTTGTAAAACCCTCCATGAGAAAGCAATCATCTATAGAGGTGACCTTCCAGTCGGAGAAATAACGACAATAATACGAGTGAGATCTTTTGGAAGGATTATAGTAAATCCCTTTGGACTAGGGAAAGATATGAATGAGCTGGAGACTCTGACTTATGACAATGAAAAGGTATTCAATTTCGAGCCGATTGAGTTGTCATCGATGCCTTCCAATTCCTCCTACACTCTACCAGCTCACACAAGAGCAAATATATTTTGTTTGCCTAAAACATATTCACTTTCTGAACAAGAAGGAATTCCATCAACTTTCCTAAAACGATATTCATTATATGATCAGTATACGAAAGTCCGAAAAAAAGATAAATATTTCAAGGGATTCCATTATACAAGTAAGAAATCGAAAACATCAAAAAAAGTTCCGCGCACCTTGGAGACAAACTTACAATTGGTGAAAGGAGGAAGTTCTTTCTCGCTAATGAAAAGTGATGATGATAATGTTGATGTGTGCACAGAACAAGAGAACAATTTGAAAAACTGTTTTGTTATTCGAGTGGCAAAAAAAACAAGTCAGACCAAGCCAACTCAACAGTTTAAGTTGTCGCAATCAGCTGCTTTTTTTAAGAATCATAACCAAACATTATTTGTCAAGAAACAATCGGTCAAAGTTTATTGAAGTTCAGATCTTGTATATTATATCGAAATGTAATTTTGAAAAAAATAAAATATTGAATGAGATCTCGTCAGATTTAGAATTTCGGATTAAAAATATAAATAATTTCTTTGTAGTAAATAAGTAAATTTTAAAATTTAATTTGTATAAAATAGTAAAGAACACTAATTGAAGCTGTGTTATTTATTAATGATCGAATAGCTCAATTTATTTCAAATTTTCTTGTTCTTTTTACTAGTAGGTACTTATTCTTAAAATATTCTATATCTTTTCAATTTCAAATTGGAACGAATCAATTTCAAAACAGAAAGAATCAAGTTAAAAGGAGATTAATCAATTTTTATTTTCATTTTGAAATTGATTAATCCCAATTTTAAGTTGAAAAGGTATAGGTATGTCATGGAATTTTTGAAAATGTGGGATTCCCAAAAGTTGTTGCAGCATTCTATATCTAGCCAAAGTAGCGCCTCTTGCATTCAATACTTTTATCATCAGTGACTAGAGTTTGAACACTTTGATCTTGCATGCCTCCACTAACTATTTACTTCATTTTCTTAGTTTTGGTATATTCTTAATCTACATTTTATAAGAATTTAAGAATTTCATCTGGAGTCAAATTGTTTGATCTATGCATAGTGAAATGGTAAGTTGTTGCTCACACTGTGTATAAAAGTATCCCTAAATATAATTTTGAGAATATTTCGAATAGAAAATTTTTAAAGTCAATAAGGAAATCCCAAAAACCGAAAATAGCCTCAACTCAAGAATATAGTCATATTTTTTTTTAAGCACATACTTAAATATCGACCGAAAAGAAAGTCAATTAATAACAAAGTGTTGAGATGGGTCAAAAGACTCCGAGCCGTCCTTCTATAGGTATTGTTCATTTTGACAACAGCCAGAAATTTTGTTTCGATTGAAGGTCTTGTTACATTTAATTTTAAGCCAAAATAAACAGTCAGAAAGTTTCAATGAAATCAAAAAAATTCATTATAAAGTTATTAAAGATCAAAGTTGCTACAGGGGTCATATGACCTACTAGTGTTAAATACCATATTTTTTTTAATGCCATCGAATGCAAGAATGGTCGCACCAGTAAAGATGCAGCCCCTATGGATCTCGAAAGACCCTTGCATTACCGAAGAGAAGGAAAAGTTGATTAAATGAGAGGGTGGAGACGTAGGTGTTTATGCACTCGGGTTTTGAAGGTTTGAAGATTATAAGTGTTGGATAAGATGGAGGCTTGAAGAGAGTTCCAGTTCGCGATCTTAATAAGTGGCCAATCTTCCTTGCTGCAGATTTCTCCACAGAGGAGATGTGTTCATTCCAAGACAGGTCAGATGCGACAGAGACGCCCAATAGGCTGTCACACATTTTCAGGGTATTCGAATCGAAGTGAATATCAGGGAAATTTTTATTTTCGCACCGAGAAATTAGACAACATTGAGATCATAGCTGGAGCTTGAAGTAATAATGTTTTATGCATAGGATTCTAAAGGGAATTTTAATCAAAGTCTAATTGTGAATCTTCAGTCTTTTATTCCGAATGTGATGAACGCGTCGTTTGATGTCCGCGCATCTGTGCTGATATTAAAATAGTTTGCTCTTCCTCGGATATTAATGTTGGTTGGCAGTAATGTGTTGGTTGCTGGCTTACTTGGAGTTAATCAGGAGGCCAGTCAATTGGATTTATAAGCCGCACAAACGAGCAATCGTATTTGGTTACCTGACCCAATTAACCGATCCAGTTATTAGCCTTTGCAAGAGGACATTAAGACCACTGTCATTTCAATAGAATAAAATATATAATAATATTTCTCGTTTCATCCCTAATAAAAGCATATATGGTGTGTGTGCCAAATGACTTTTATTTACGATTTCCTTTTTTTAACCGACTTCAAAAAAGGAGGAGGTTCTCTATTCGACTGAATTGTTTTTTTTTTTTTTTTGTGTCTATGTTACCTCATATCTCCGCCAATTGTAAACGGATTTTGAAATTTTTTTTTGCGTTGGGTTCAGTCTAGCTTCCGATTGGTCCCGGTTTTTTTTCATTGGTATTAGACCTTTTTTGTTAGGTTTGTTCAGGACTAACTTCTTTGTTTATGAACCGATTTCGATTATTCTTTTTTTTATTGGAAAGGGGTATCTTAGGGATGGTGACATATTAATTTGGTCAAGTTCTGATGATATGATCACTATTAATAACATCACTAAAACAGGAAAAATAAAAATAATTTTTAAGAAAAAAATAAAACCGACTTCAAAAAAATTAAATGCAACAAATAAAATACACTAAATGGTATAAAATAATTATTATCTTATTTAGTTACAACTAAACGACGAGATATTAACATGAAATTACTTTTTGAAGTCGGTGCCAAACAAACTATACCTATAAGCCAGCATACCCGCCAAACGTACTAAGTAAGATCCGTCGAGTGCGATTCATAAAAGGTATATGTTTGGCACCAACTTCAAAAAGTAGTTTCATGTTAATATTTCGTCTTTTAGTTGTAACTAAATAAGATAATAATTATTTTATAGCTTTTAGTGTATTTTATTTGTTGCATTTAATTTTTTGAAGTCAGTTTATTTTTTCTGAAAATTATTTTTTCAAAACCATCTCCATCCTTCGAATCGGTCATCCAGAAATCAAAAATTTTGAAATTAAACTACTATACTGAATCAATACAAAGAAAAATCTCCATGGAAAACACAAAGTAAGAAAATTACTAGGTGATACCCAACTCGAATATAATTTTCATTTGGCTATACCTTACAATATAGATTATTATTGGGGAAAAACAGTACAGAGGTGACATTTCTTCGAGTTATATAGAACTAATAATTAAGTACATCATCACCAATCATCATCAATCAGCTATTTTTCTTGTCCACTGCTGAACATAGGCCTCCTCCAAATGTCTCCAGTTTTCTCAATCTTTTGCAACTTTTATCCAGTTTGTCGATATTTTTCTTATATCGTCAGTCCATCGTGTGGGAGGTCTACCTCGGCTTCGCTTATCCTCTCTTGGCCTCCATTCAAGGAGTTTCTCTGTCCATCTTCCATCCTCCATACTAGCGATATGTCAAGCCCATCTCCACTTTTGTTTTGCAATGCGTTCAATGATGTCGTCTACTCCAGTTCGTCTACGGATATCATCATTTCTTATGAGGTCTTTTAATGTCAAACCAAGCATTGATCTTTGTCATTCGCCTTTGTGTTACTCTCAGTTTTCTGATGATATTTTTGTGAGAGTCAAAGTCTCTGTTCCATAAGTCAAAATTGGCAAGACGCACTGGTTGAAGGCTTTCCGCTTCAACGTTGTTGGGATATCTGCCTTAAAAATGTCTTTCAATTTCCCATTGGCTGCCCATCCCGGAGTGATTCTCCTTAACATTTTGCAGGTCTGGTTATCTCGACCTATTCTTATCTCATGGCCTAGGTAAACATATTTTTCCACCACTTCTATAACCTGGTCCTCAATCTGGATTTCCTCGATGAAGACCATATTTGTCATCATCTTTGTTTTTTGATAGTTTATCATCAATCCTATTTTTCGAGACACATTATCGAGCTCTTGAACCATGTTTTTTGCGTCCCCTAAATTATCTGATATGATGACAATATTATCCGCGAAGCGTAAGTGACTAGTAAATGTGCTTATATAATATATTTTAAAATAAGTTCTTGATTATTTTTTATTCTAAAAAATGAGTAAAGTTCTTTATATAAGCAATCATAAAACGTTTATTAATGATTCAAATATGCCACCCAAAGCTCTTTTGTGAAAAAACAGTTGGAAAAATGGGGGAAATCTAGGAGGCAGGTAAGTTAAATTCGCCAAGAATAACTAAGTTAAAAAAATAGTAATTTTAATTAAAACTCATTCTTTCCATTTTGAATGATAAGCAATCTAGATTTATTGATTCTAAATTTTTAATTTAAATTATTTTCATGAAACTCGACTTTACACATTATGGCACTAAAGTAAATTAAATAAATTCGGGACCAGCAAAGTTTCATGAAAATAATTTAAATTAAAAATTAATAGTCCCCCCTGGCTGGTAGGGTTCGGAGGTTGATCAGAGTTTTTAATTGAATAGAAATCATATATATCATGTACTTTAAACATATTTGTATAACATTGCAATAACTAATAAGAATCGTAACGACTTGCATTCAATTAGTAGCCAATGGTTAATTGTGGATTTGCTATTTAATAAATTATTAAGCATATTACCTACCTCATAACGAGAAGTTTCAAAACCAAGAGATAAATAAACAAATGATTCATTTACGTGAAGAAATCAAAAAGCATTTGAAAAAAGTGGTATTTGAAAAAATAAAATTACCTCGTGCGTTCATTTAGCTTTGCAAAAAATATCGGCTTTCATTTTTTCGTAATTAGAGGATGAAACTGGTGGGAACATTCTGCAAATGAAAAGGCTCTCGACCTCTTTAATTTGCAAATAAAAAAAATAAAAAAAAAAACGACTAATAATTGAAAAATAATTGGGCTCGCTATTACATATTACAACAAACACGGGAGTTTTCGTGAGCCTATTCATGAAAAAATTAAATTTCCAAATCTTCCCATTTTGAAGCTAGTGTATGTGCATATGTGCATGTGTGCGTGGGGGGGGGGGGAGGAATGAATGAGGGTAAGTTATCTTTTTTCTAGCTAGACTGTTTGACCAAAATGTTAAATCACGTGGGATCATATTCTCTATTCTCTACCCTGTGACATTGACAGACACAAGAATTGTTTCTGGGGGGGGGGGGGGATCACCAGAGATCAGGCCTCTCCTCCATCTTCTTATGGCTCATAAGAAATTTTTTAATTGTTAAAAAAATCAAAAAATCGCGTTATTTAAAAGTCTTGCATTGTAAGAGTAATTGTCTAAACTTTTTTTAAACAACAATGCTTTACAGTTATAAACAGTTCTGAAAACGTAGGTACGTGAAAAAGCGAAGAAAACAATCAAATTAGTATGATGCAACAATATTGAGCACGCTGCTAGGCAATAAAGTAAAAATATAACTGGCTAGCAAGAGGGCCACCAAAGCATACACCCGTGCCCAACTCCCGCCCCCACACCACCACCACAAATTTGGTCATAATAAAATTTGCCATAGAGTTAATAATTTAGGAGTTATTTGATAATTTTCATTCGTGCACTCCCCCAAATCCCCTTTAGGGGTCAAAATATCAAAACGTTATATAGCTATAAACCTAAGTTAGAAGACATCTGATCCAAATTTGAAATTTCATAATAATCCCTTCACTCGTTTTTACGTGAATCGTGAGCAGCTTTTCGCGGAACCCACGGCAACATACAGACAGACAGACATGCTGGAATTTTGTTGAGAGTGTTTTCGTTCATAACTTTGCTTGAAACGTGTGAAACCAAAATTTGGCGTGATTTGGAGCAATGTACAGCACAAAACCTTAATTTTATATATATATATATATATGGGCATAGTCCAGGGGCACTACGTGCTACCATACGGTATGAATTCCAAATACATATATCGTAAGAACAAATGTGTACTTGAAACTATCCCAGGTTACAACATGCGTAGTAAATATAGGCTTGACTTCTGAATTCCAGTTTATAAATCCCTACCTGAAAGTATTTTTAAAGCGTAAATTCAAATAAATTTCGTAAATATAAGTTAACTACTTTTTATTGTGTGTCTATAAATATAAAATTAAGGTTTCGTCTGTACATTACTCAAAATCAAAGTAATATCAATGGATACTTTTTATAAAGAGGTAGCCCATTAATAGTTATAAAGATCGAATTCCGAATAAAATGATTTATTTGAACATCATTTTCATTATCTCAAAAATCTTCTTTCTTTTTTCACGGCTTAAAAGAAAGGATGAGAGAGGACTAGAAGAAGGTGGTTACAAGCTTCAAATGTCTCGAAGGATTGCCATTGACCTGGACAAATTTTGGGCATTTAGGTTCGATTTCCGAGAAGAAAACAGTTCCTTCTGAAATGTAAATAAAATTATCTAAAACATCTCAGATTAATCATAAGTCAAACTCTGATTTGATTTAATAAATTTAACTGATAACAACTCCCTAATTTTATTTTCATTTACTTTTTATAGATGCATTCTTCAAGTTGAATTCTGGTTTCAGGTATAACATCTATCGATTAATATTAAAATGTTTAAATTTATTTTTTTCTACACACCCACTTTATAACATCTATTTATTTATAGCATAATGAAAATTAAATAGTAAAGGGGGCAGGTGTATTGTAAAGTTAATATCTGGAGTGTATAAGTCACGTCAAATCTTTTTAATTTTTAATGGATGGGATACATTTTTTTTTTACTTTTTTTTTTCTATATATCTGTAATAAATCAAATATTAACAGGTTGATCTCTTTCATATCGATTACAGGATATTTTATTAGATTTAAAGATAATTGATGAGAAAAGACATTACTAGTAATAAACAAGAAAAAAATTAATGATGTCATTTAATAAGAACGAAAGGAAAAACAAATAAAGAGTTTAGGGGTGAGAATGAGAAAGACGAGGGAGGATGGATCGCTTTATCATGGTATCGAATTCTATTAAATTGCCATGATTTAGTTCACTTGAACACACCTTTCGAGGGCAATGATGAGTGGAGATTTAGAGGGCTCTTTATGATATAGGTTTGGCGAAAATTTAGTGCTTTGAGCAAAGCATCAAGTGTTGTGTACAATGAAACCAACATTTTTCATTCTTAGTAATCCATTCAACACTTTGGAAAAATGATATCAAATAAAAGAGCAACAATGTTAAGTCTCTCCTAAAAAGATATATCATCGCTCTTATGCCAAAACCATGAATGTGTAAATTTTCAGATTTTTGACTACAGTAAAACCTCATTTATCCGGACCTCCAGATTATCCGAAACGCATTTGCAGACATTTTTATTTTAATAGAAAGAAAAGTTATTTTATTTTTTTTAACGTATGTATTTTTTTAACAATTCCATGTAATTTTGATATGAGCATGTTTTTTTATCGTAATAAATTCAAATTCGGTTATTTGAGGATTTGTTTTGTTTTTATTACCCATATATCCGGATTATCCAGATTTTCGATTATCCGATTTGCCTTTGGTCCCAGTTAGTTCCGATGAACGAGGTTCTACTATAATGCCATTTTTCAATCCAATTTTTTACAAACTTTCTCTCCGAGAAACACGAAATATTACAATGGTTAAATGAACTTCAAACATGAGAACTTGAGAACTATAACGAATGGAAATGGAGAACTATAACGAATGGAAATAAATAAGTAGTGTGTTTTTGGCGAAAATCACGAAAATATATTCGCACTATATCTTCTTCTTCTTCTTCAAGCGCCATACTCGATTCCTAGCGTTGGTGATTATTGTTCCTCGGAGCCATTGTAATTTTCCTGGGTAAATTTATCACAGAGGTGGTTTCCCATTGCCTTCCTCTGAAGGGATCAGATTATGAAAGATATTAATTTGCCGATGGTAATAGATTCAAATTTACAAGAAAATAATAAGTTGGTGTCATCTATTAAATCCGATGGAATGGAATATTTTTAATTATATGTCAAAGGATTTGTTTTTCACCCTCTCGAGAATCGAACCCAAGTGCCAGTAACAGCAATCCGGGCCATCTGGCTCACCTGCGGGATGCGAACTTGTCTGACATATGTAATCGCGTAAAATATTTTACTCAAAGATTGTTATATTAATTTGTAAAATTTCGCGATATAGTGATTCTAAATTTAAACATATAGCCATGCCATATAATTTAAATAAAGGTCGTTGAGTGTTTCGAATTTTGAAGAGATTCAAAATTCGAATGGCAATCGGAATGGTTTTTCCTAATTTAATATGAAAGATATTAATTTGCCGATGGTAATAGATTCAAATTTACTAGAAAATCATAAGATAGTGTCATCTATTAAATCCGATGGAATGGAATATTTTTAATTATATGTCAGAGGGGTTCGCATCCGCAGGTGAGCCAGATGGCCCGGATTGCTGTTACTGGCACTAGGGTTCGATTCTCGAGGGGGTGAAAAACAACCCTCTGACATATATTTAAAAATATTCCATCGGATTTAATAGATGACACCATCTTATGATTTTCTAGGATCAGATTTTAGTCAAATATTTGCAGCGAGTTGGGCTTGAACTCTCGCTAGCTTGATTAGAAGGCATACTCTATAACCACTCGGCCAACCTGACCCTTTTAGAGTTAATAATTAGATGTAATCGAGTATTGAATTCACTCCTCGTGTCATCTGATGACAGTTTTCGGAGAACAAACTATATGGTATTTTCCCAGACGTGGAAACAATATTTATTTCAGATCATTATTTCAAGTTAGAAATATATAAGTTCAAATATTATTTTCACTCAATATTTGACAAAAATTCCTACATTTGATTCGCGATTGAATCAAATGTAGAAAACATTCGATTAATATCCATTCTGCCTAAGAATAATACCTGCAGTTATATCAGCGTTAACTAGACCACCCTTTAATTGAAGTTACTAATATATTCTCGACTCATTTAATAAATTTATGATGTTGAGCTTGGCAGCACATTAGACCTCACTACTTTTTTTGGCAAATGGTTTTTATTAATCGACTTGGTCTTTTTTTACACAAGTGTTTTTGATGAGATAGACATTTTTCAAATAGTACTAACTCAAAACAAGGTTTTTGCCCATTCGTGGTCGTCACTCTTCTATCGAAATTCAAATTCCGATAGTTGTTTAAACAATAATTCAGTTTCTTTATCTTCTGCATTTTCCAACTGAAAGGTTTGAATCTACAAATAGTAAAATTCTTTGTTTTGGAAATAAATTGAAAAGGAAACTAAGTCTGCCGATTATACCAAGTAAAAGTATAAAAATAAATTAGAACATAACCCTTCAGCGACCACTTGACAAGGAAATTTTAATAAATTTCAACTTTTTGAAATAAATCCTTTGATGAGTCAATATTTACATTTTTACTTTGTTCCAATAAATTTTAATTTCATTCATTAATAAAATTTACCTTTTCTCTAAACAAGAGATAGGTAATCAGTAGAGATTGTGGTGTTGGTGCAAGGTGAAACATCTTTAATAAAGATAAGAGCAAATAGATATTTCATTTAACATGGATTTACTATGAGTTAAGGATACTGGGTCACTTATATAAGTACCCAGTATCCTAACTCATAGTAAATCCATATTAAATAAAATATCTATTTACTCTTATCTTTATTAAGAGATAGGTAATAAATAAATAAATAAATTATTAAAAGGGCGAATATATTTGAAATCTTTTGAATGTTTGTAACATCCTAAATGAATTTTGTGTTCCCCTAAATGTTGTTTGAAATTAACCTGATAGACGGATACCCCCCCCCACACCACTTTTTTATCCATCAATGGGGAGTAAATTCAGTCGATCAGAGAGAAAAGCGATAAGCTGATAAACATGTTCTACTCAAAAAAAAAAAAAATTAAAGAACAAAAGGCATTAATGGTCTTCATTTAATTTATATGTCCCTCCCTGTGGACGAGAGGACTCGCGAGTAATACAAAAAAAATATCTAAACAATAATAATATTATTTAATGACGACGAAAGACAGAATCAAAGCGAAAAATGTTTGTGTCAAATTAATTTTAATATTCGTATGAGATCATTTGGAGATAGAAATCTATTGCAAATAAGAAACTTTAAATGAAAGAATTATAAGAACCTTTTACTTCCACTTATTTTAGTTTCAAAAATATGATATAAGTGGAATAGTAGAAGTATTGTTTTCGTCTATCGATATCACGCTTTGAGAGCTTCTATCTCCATTGTTATAAAATTTACTTTAAAGATAAGAGTAAATAAATATTATATGTAATATTCATTTACTATGAGTTAAGGATTATTGGTCAATTGTTTCACATTAAATTTAAACTTATCTTTATTAAAGATGTTTCACCTTGCACCAACACACAATCTCTACTAATTATTAAAACTTACTTTGTCCCTTTTATAAAAGTTCAAATTTTAAGAACACAAAGAAAAATAAAGAGGTTGTCCTCTGCTTGATACAAATAAACATACACACATATATATCGTAATTTTATATCTGTATATATATTATTTATTTATTTGAGACTATAGATTCGAAGGCTTGGCCCTCGTCGTCAGTCTTTTTAATTATAAATATTATTTTTTTATAGGATCAGTATCGCGTGGATATTGAAAATTTTTGAATTTTTTTTTCTTTCTTTCTCAGCTGAATAGCTAGGTAGAATTAAAAAACAAATTTTAAATGTAGGACTGTTAAGTGTAGGAGACCCTCGAAGGAACCTAAAATTTCTAAAGAAAATCACTAGTTATTGTCAACTACTGCAGCGATTCTTAACAGGGGGGCTGCAAATATATTAGAATTATTTGAGTTTTTATATCTTTACAAATAAAAAAAAATATGTAACTAGTTTTTATAAGTGATACATTTGGGGTATTCCACGGCAAATCGGACGGTTTGAAAAATTTTAATTTTTGATTTCCTTCATTTTTTGACATTTTTTAGTACCCGATATGAAATTTCGGTTTTTTGCTCGTAGCTTCTTCAAAAATGGTCGAAATTCAAAATTTTTGTTTGAAATTTTTTTTTACATACTTTTTAGAAAAAAATACAAAAAATTATTTAAACTGTTTTTATATGCGATTTTTGAGTTTGAAAATTTTAATCTTGTTTTTTAAACTGTATGTACTCCTCAATTTTTTTAATAATTTTTTATTTTAAACTTCTATTCATTCTACAAATTTTAAGGCCCGGTTGATAGTGGGCCTAAGATAATTACTATTTTTTTCGATTTTTGATTTTCTTTCAACAAACTAAAATACTATTTATTTTAAACACCTGTTAACGATAAGAATCAATTCAAAATAACTTAAAAAAGAGAGCTCAATACCAAAAAGTGGTTTTAATAATGGTTAATATAGTGAAAAATTTTTTTCGAAATTTTCAAAAATCGAAAAAAAATAGTAATTATGATAGGACTACTATCAACCCGGTCTTAAAATTTGTAGAATGAATAGAAGTTTAAAAGAAAAAATTATTTAAAAAATCAAAAAATACATACAGTTTCAAAAACAAGATTAAAATTTTCCAACTCAAAAATTGAATAAAAAAACACTTTTAATAATTTTTGTATTTCTTTCTAAAAAGTATGTAAAAAAACAAAAATTTCAAAAAAAAAATAATTTGAATCTGGACCATTTTTGAAGAAGTAATGAAAAAAAACCGAAATTCGATATCTTATAAACTGGTGATCAAAAAACTTCAAAATTTACCAAGAAGAGGTTTTTGATGGGTACTAAAAAATGTCAAAAAATGAAGGAAATCAAAAATTAAAATTTTTCAAACCGTCTAATTTGGCGTGGAATGTCCCATATTGTAAGTGACAGATGAATTTAATGACATCTCAATATTCTTAAACATGGTTAAACTAAATGAAAACGTTGAGCGCATAGGTAAATTTGACCCAAACAGACAGACAGACAAAATTACAAGTTGAATAAAATCATGTAAATATTTTTTATAAGTCTAGGTTAACAATTTTTGTAGCAGTAATTACGAGTATGTTACCTAATGGTGGGGGAAAGGGTACTTAAAATATTTTAGGATTTTAAAGGGGGCCACGTATATACTTTCAGATTTTAAGGGGGCCGCGACTAATAAAATGTTAAGAACCACTGATCTACTGAATTCAAATTATTAGGGATAATTTTTATTATATGTATATCAGAATTGGTTTTTCATCATAGTACAGTCATTGGATCGGGTTGCTTGTTCTAGCTAAAAAAAAGACTGGAATATAAAGTTATTTTAAGGGAAAATATTCAAATTTTTATACCTTTCAAAACATCGTATTTAAGTTATCGAATGTTTTCTACATTTGATTTAATCGCGAATCCAATGTAGGGAATTTTTGTCAAATATTGAGTGAAAATTATATCTGAACTTATATATTTCTAACTTGAAATAATGATATTAAATAAATTTTATAATTTTTCTCATTAATATATCAAATAATAATTGATACGTCAACGAGAATTATTTTGACCGCGCTTATTTGAAAAAGATATTTATCACGAGACTACTGCGGATTACGCTATTGGAGTCTGCGGAGTCTTAATTCTGGACCAAGAAAGAAAAAGATGGCATCCACTTAGCTACAATCCAACGTCATTTCGCGTAAAACCCGCTATACATTCGGATGGATCAAAATAATTATCGTTGACGTATCAATTATTCCTTGATATATTAATGAGAAAAATTATAAAATTTATCGTATTTAAGTGTTTTTTCTGCTATATTGGGCATTATTGCAGATAAATAATGTTAGGATACCTCCAGATATATCGAAGATACTATTATTGAAACAAGCGATCGAGTTAGAATTGAGTGAAAGTAAATAATAGATTGAACGCAACAACCACTACAATATATTTATATATTATTATTTTATTTATTTTTTTATTGGAAAATTTGTTCATTTTAATTTTCTCAAATAAAATATATCTATACCTACTCCTCTGGCTAGAAACGGATACTCTTAGTTGGAAAAGTCCAACCTTCAAAATATGACCTTCTCCGAGAAAAGGGACCTAGTGTGTGAAAATGAAGTTTTGAGAAAAACGCATTTAAAGTTTCATAACGCATTATCACTTTGAACACACCTTCAGTTGGGAGATGCAATTTGTTATCGTTAGTTATGATTGGGTGCCGACTTTGATGACGTCATGCCTATGTGGTGACGTATTTTTTTAAAAATAACTATAAGAAAGGAAAAGAATAAAGTGACGCTTCAGTCTTGTGCCAACTGTATAACGAGTGTTATCAATATCTCAAAAGTTGTTTCGCAATTTTGGTTCTTTTGTAATTTTGTTACTAAGTTGATGTTAATTTGAAGTAATTTTTATAAAAATACATATTTCTGACAGTTTTGATGATGATTTAAAAAGACTAGACTCGGTTTATGGCGATGATGAGATCGATATGACGTTATCTGAAAGTGTCGGTGCTAATACTTCGGGACTAACTGAAAATCAAAGTTTTTTGCATGATGTTTCCGAATCCAATATTATATCCGAATTGGAGGAATCCGTTGAAGATATACAAGAGTCGATGAACATCGATTTGATGTACGGAGAAAAATCCGAAGCATGTTGTTCGAAAGAATGTAATAAGATAATTCCAGAAAATCTTGCTATATAAAGCCGGCAATTTTTCCAAGAATTAAGTAAACCAGAACAAGATTTAGTCCATTTGAGCCATTTGGAATTTCATCGACAAAATTTATCGCTCGAAAACGTTGATAATACTGAAAGTCGGAAGAAATATGGCCAAAGGGTAAAAAATAAATCCAGAGTTGATACAATGTACTTATTTCGTGGCATTCATATTTGTAGTAAAATATGTTTTGTTTTATTTACGATGTTGGTTTAAAACGTTATAAAAATTTGATTCAACATAGTGATAATATTGGCTTTTCTGAACGAAAACATGAACTAAGTGGCAAGTCTTCAAAACGGCAATCGCGTGTGTTATCACCGGAATCACTTACTCGTATCGTTCAATTTATTCACTCATTTCATCTTATTCTACACCCTTTTAGGTACCAGAATCCACTCTTAAGTCCAAACCCGTTTTTTGACACACTAGGTCCCTTTTCTCGGAGAAGGTCCCAAGTTCGTTTTGTACGTTTTTATGGGGTAAATAAATTTTTATCAGAAATCTAACTCATTTCATCTTATTCTACACTATTTAGGTACCAGAATCCACTCTTAAGTCCAAACTCGTTTTTTGACACACTAGGTCACTTTTCTCGGAGAAGGTCACATATGTTAAATGTTGGTACACGAATTTCTAGCAGTTTAATTAAGTAGTACAACATATCAAAAGTTTGGGAACCTCTATTCTAGAGTGAATCGGATTGAAAGCCTGTGAGTAAGAGTATGATAGTAGATGTTTGAAATCCACATTGTAGGGTTCTTTCAAAAGGTATAGAAAAAAAGGAAATATCATCATAAAATTTTTTAAATAATAATCTCTCTTTTATTCTATTGAGATTTATTCTATTTAGATCCATGCGAATCCATTTTCCTCTCAAAAAATATTTAAACTGAAAAAGGTTTAACCCTACTGGGATCTCTTTGTGACTGTTTCATGCAAATCAGATTTCAATATTGAAAACAAAGACTAATCTAATCACCCCCCTGGTTTTGGCTGATTGATTTAGTTCTTGAAACCCAACTCATTCTATAGCACAATAGAAGCTTTTTTTTTTTTTTTTTAATGCAATCGAATGCAAGAAGGGGTGCGCCAGTAAAGATGCAGCTCCTATGGATCTCGAAAGACCCTTGCATTACCGAAGAGAAGGAAAGTTGATTAAGTGAGAGGGTGTAGACGTAGGTGTCTATGCACCCCGGTTTTGAAGGTTTGAAAATTATAGGTGCTGGGTTCTGATGCATTACCTACCATATAATAAAACAACAAACTTACACAAATTTTCTCGAAGTTTTGTTTCATTGACATATACTGTGATTTAATTATGAAATGAAAATTCTTAAGCTTGTCTTTCTCAACAACCCCGAAAATCATAGTCGGAGACCCACCCACTTAAGGAGGAAAATTCAAAATATACCTAAAATATCAATAGAATTTTTTTTATGTCATCTTTTCTTCTTTTTTCGATTTTTTTTTCAAAGAAATTATTTTCGTCTGATACACATATGCTATGTTTACTTAAAAGTGATTATAATTTGGGAAGGATGGAATGAAAAAATAATTAAATAAATAATTAACAGATTTAATCTAAAACAAAATTAGCCCCCTATAATCTACAAGCTTAACAGTGATGTAGATAACATGGGTTCAAGTTCGCATGAACGCCTTTTAACATTATATCCAAACTAGTTTTAAGACTTACTAAGATTCATTTTATTCAGCTCTGAGGAAACTCCCATATCTTTGAGTGAGAAGTTAAATCAACTGGCTGTTAAATATGTATGCACAAATGCAGACTTTTAAGGATATTGCTGTAAACTAATCCCAATTTACATATAACAACTTTAATTCTAAGTTTAAGTTAATCTCCACCCAAACTTAACCGGAGAAGGACAAACCAGCTCAAAGCAATTTGTAAGTGTATATTGTATACTAACCTTATCAAATACAGTAAATCTGCTGATAAAAGAAAAGAATATCGATTATCCATGTCAGATTAATGCGCGAATTGTTTAAAAATATAACCGAAATATCGTGGTCTTGGTGAAAAATTTCAAATAAGTGTGTTTCCTATGTTTTAGGCCGGTCAAGTAGCAAAAGTCTTTAAAATAATCAACCTAAACACCAAAGTTTCCATTTAGGATATTTTTTTCACATTCACTTTGTTTATTAATGAAAGCTGTTGAGCGGCAAGAAGAGAAAAGAGACATAACCTCGATTTTTTTTCTCACCCTCCTACAGAGCGTGAAATATAAATTTTCTTCCTGCGTAAAGTGTCAACAGGGGAGGGGTCAGGGTGGAGTTTCCTCTGTTGACAACATTTCACATTTTCTATCATCATTTAAACCACGACGAAAAAATAAATGGAAATTCACAGAGAGAGAAAGAAGACTAAATTAAAAACTAGATTTATGGATTATTTTAAATGGCTTGGTTTGAACTTCTCATACCTGAGCAGTTAGCAGCCAAGTTAAGAAAAAAATACGATTTGAAAAAAAAATAAGTTAGAAGATACAACATTCTAATCGTTAAAGAGTGTCATCATTTTAAGAAAGAAGAAACACAAAACTCTTTTAAATATTATGTCATAATTTAAATACACACCACAGACACGCTTCAAGTTTATTAGATTTAGAAAGAACGTTTGTTTATATATTTTATGAGTCAGCAATCAACTCCTGAAGAGCAACACGAATGGAATTGGATCTCCCCAAGGGCGGATTTACAAATTTGCCGGTCATGTTTCAAAATAAATTTACTCATCCAAGTGAAATCGATATACTATTGACTTATTTAAATAACAAATTAAAAATAGTTTGAATTCTTATGTACTTATATATTTAAACGTTCGATATCTTATATTTCTTTAGATTTTTGCGACGGGCTTTCTTGAAAGCAAAATAATTAAAAATTTCGTTTAAATTGATGTTTCGCAAAAGGATAATAAAGCTAAAGCGTTAAGTCTATTTTACGCGCTAATAATTTTTGAGGGGTTATAAAGAGGAAAAAGAACGTTCTGTTGCACAGTTTGTCCCTGGGGTGAGGGTGAACATCCTAAGCGCGATATCGACATTCGGGTAAATATGATTTAGTTTTTCTTCTCGTAGCCACTGACTTAACGAAATCCGATTCGTTGGTTTGGTTACCGCATCAAGAGTTGCCAAATGCGACTTCAAATGAATAAGTTAGTAAACAACCGAGTCCTCAAGATATTCGGGAAAGAGTGATTTTGTCCTGTTTATTTGAAATCTACTAAAAACATCTTTTCAAATTCAATAATGGCCTTGAATTTATCATTGATATTCAAAGTACACTTTTCGTCTTTTGGTCCATTCAGTGCCCAATTTATTTTATGATTGCAAAAATTATTTGTTTCATTTGATTATTTACAACTTAATTTCAAGAATACTCAATCCCCGTATTAAGTTCAATTTGCCCGTATAAAGAATTTTGAAATTGATACAAGTTTTACGTTTATTTTCTACAATTTCTATACTTGGTTAAATCGTTTAAGTAAAAACTTGTTAATTAAGCTGCTGTGCCCACCCAGATGAATTTACAATGCATTCCCGTCTCTTATATTTAATATTTAACAAAATAATTTATAATCATTTAACAAAAGCCCACCCTCCCCCTCTGAACTTTAGAATCATTAACAATTTATGATTTCTCATTATAAATGAGAATCTTCTAATGTAAATATCAGCTTTCTTCTATATTGGAAATTTTATTTTTTTTAATATTTCTGAACCCCACTTCCCTCTTTTGAGTCAATATCAATTTCACATTTTCATAAGTTTGTATTTACGAAATTTGTACAAATCGATTAAAGAGTCTATGAGTTACCTATATTGATAGTTTAGTTTTTGAACCCCCCTAAAATTTTGTCTTCGGGTCATGAGTCTGTTTCTTAAATATCTATATTATCTACTCATATTAATTTCTGGTTTCTCCTAAGATTTGGTGGTTTTATATTTATTGGAGATTGAGTAGAATGATTTGGTGCAGCGCCGCCTGCCTAACGCTAGGTATGCATTCGAATTTAACGCTCTGTATAACTGGTTGCATTCTCAGGTGCTAATTTTTTTTTTTTAATGATGATATTGATGTGAGAAGGAAAAACACCAGAAGGTGCATCCATAAAGGTTTGAATGGGATGGCCCCTCCATCGTGAAAAGAACAGAGTAGAAGGAAAGAAGCCGGGATCACGTGCCAAATCACAGAAAGTTAGATATAATCCAATTTACTAAGTTTTTAGGGGCTTCAAGCAGTGGTAAATTCTCCGTTTGATAAATTAGGTTAAATTTATCTCCCACTTAATTTTTTTTCCAGACCCTATACTTACAGAAAAAATATCTGGGTATAGCCGGGAATCGAACCCGAGACCTCCGGGCTGCCAGCCAGACATTCTGACTACTACACCAGGGAGGCCGACAAATATAATACTTTAGAATATTAATAAAATGTTTAAAATCGAAATTTATTTTAATCTTGCTATTACATGAATAAAATCCTGTTTATTCAAATAGAATTATAATATTATATTTATCTTTTTTCCCTAAACACCATCGGTGGTTTGATTTTTGACAGTCACTCTTAAGAATAATTCTTGAGAATTTTAAAATTAAATTAAAATTTGTATTTTAAATAGCCTAAAATTTCACTTCTAGCTCTCATACATTGTTACACACATTCGTTTTTTTTTTAATCATTAATAAAAAAAATTCTGGTTATTGGTTATGTGCCTGGTATTTTATAGAAATATACTATACTATAAAATATTTTCACTTACCTTTGTATAAATAATTCATAGTTGCGTAAAAACTATTCATCGATGGGTGGATTGATGAGTAGACAAGTAAATAGATGAGTTCTGAAAAAAGAAAAATAAATATAGAAAATAATTATAAATAAGTAATAAAATTTCATTTCTTTATTGAAAATGAGATTTTTTTACACTTTCTTGTATATACCATATAGTTTTTTCCATTTTTCAAAGATTTCGGGAAAACGAAGCAAAAATACATTTTTTCTGTTCATTATTTTTAATATAATGTAAATTGAATACAATTCTGTGTAGATTTTTTTTTTTTTTTTTGAAAGCAACAAGAAATCAGGTAGACACAATAAAGTGTTTTTTCTTGTTGTAGTTAAACCAAAGATAATAAAGTCCCTTGGGTTGCATGAGTCCTAAAAGCATTCCTTTATCACTCCACTTATTCGTCTTTCAACATCAGTTGTTCAACAAATCCGGTACTGAGCTCGACATAATGGACATCCCAGTCAACTGGCCTATGGCTGGTGCGACAGTGATCAATCCTTCTAAGCCTATGATGACTTAGAAGATTCTGAATTAAAGACAATGCGGCCATGTATATAGGGCTTAAAATATTAGGATCCTTACTGTCCCTACGTAGGATTTATTGAAAGTTACAGAAAACATAAAATCAATGGTATATCATATAAATGAATTAAGTAATAAGCCAGACAAGTGGGAATCGGGTCGGATACAGTGGGTTCCCTACATTATAACTTACAATATAATTGAAATATAATAAGAATATAAGAAATAATATACCTACTTATTAAGTTCGTTCTTATTTGGCGTTGATAAGAAGGAATTCGTTAAATTTTTTCATAATTTTAAGTTAAGCCATTTCTAACGCCGACATGTACAAAAATCACCTAAAATGGGCACTTGAGAGCTTTCTCACACCGTCATTCAAATAAAAATAAATTTTATAAATATAGCATGATTCTAATACTTAAATCAGAGATAATTCAAACTTCATAAAAAAAAATATTTTGAAGTGATAACTTCTTTTGGGAGGGCAAACCGCATCGTTACGTAACGCGTTACGGCGCCAGTCTGTCTGGCTTCCCCTACTCTCACTCATACGGCTCTTTAAAAAAATGACTTGCCAGATGTCAGATTAGAACCTGAGACGTCTTGCATCAGAGGCCAGACCTTTACCACTTAGTTTTAGTTTTAAGAGGATGTTTTATTAGCCAGAAAAAAATATATACAATTTATTACAAAGTTACTTCTAACAATCCAAAAGAAGTATAGTATCTTAAATTTAATACAATTAAAAAAGTAAAGGGCTATTTTAAATGGATCCCAGTAGTTTTTTTTTAATTTTAATTTTACAATAAGTTTATTTTTTGTAATTTTTATTTACATTTGTATAATTAAATTTTTGCACGGGAAAAGGCTTTGAAAAAACCCGGCTATACAGTTTATTGTTGTTCCAAAGAGGTTAATATATAGAATTATTTATTACAATTTTTACTTAATTTATAATTTACAATTTAGTTAACATAATTTATCAAGTTATTCAAGTATGAGCAGAAGAAATTTAAGGTTATAAAAAGATTTAATTTTTATTGATAATTTTCAATAATTTTCAATCCACCAGTATTTTTTTATATTTGTCCTTTCACTCTTGTCTTTTTCAGAGATGGCTCTATTAAATCTATATATTCTATACGGGTCCAATCCATCTAGGTGGGCGTCGTATTCTATAATTTTATTGTTTTTTAACTGGAAGACTATCGGCAAACGAAACTCCTCGGCTTTTTGATAGCTGCAATAGGCGAATGAGTGATAGAGAATTGTATCAGCCAGCGAGTCGGAGCATATATTCGATTGTAGCTGCCCGCTATAAATTGCCCATATATTTGCTCGCAAGTCGGCCCGGCGACTGTCTCCCAATCGATTCACGGAGCCCACCACCCACTCTTTCTGGAATCTATCAATTCTCTCTTTGCCTTGTAACTATTTCTCCAATTCATCCCCGCTTTGGAGATTTTGGGTCAGCTAATATTATTTCAATACCCTTTTAATCGCCTCCTTCTAATCACTTCTCTAGAGAATCAATTAGCAAAGAATTTTATTAAATGATTTTTTATTTTTTATTTTATTACGAGCAACACAATACTATTCTGATTTAGGCCGGCAATGACCTGGCCATCGGATTTCACTGTCAGCCCCCATTCTCTCCGTTAAAATGTAACAATATCCTACAATGGGTATCACATTGAAGCATATATGGTATCTTCGAAATTTCAAATTTGTGTCTTATTTAGTTTACTAGTTACAATGCTCTGACAGGGCTGACAGAATAGCACTATAGTGACTCTATAGGGTCCAGTTTTACATTTTAAACCTAAGTCTAAAATAATAATAAAAATTTGGGTAAAATTGCGGAGTGGGTTTCACATAAATTTATTATATAAAAATGTTTCACCTATAACCAACACCTATCTCCTTAGTTTACTAGTTACAATGCTCTGACAGGGTTGACAGAATAGCACTATAGTGACTCTATAGGTCCAGTTTTACATTTTAAACCTAAGTCTAAAATAATAATAAAATTCTGGGTAAAATTGCTGAGTGGTTTCACATAAATTTATTATATAAAAATGTTTCACCTATAACCAACACCTATCTCCTTAAAAGTTACTAAGTCTAAAAAATTGATTACCTAGTCTTTTTTATAATTTTTAATAGGGCTATAAATAGAGAGATTGGGAGTATTTTTAGGATATGCAACAAAAATCTGATATGTAAAAAAAATTCACAGAGACACTTTTCCATTGAATTTTAATTTAAAATAAACTGATGTGGCCATCCACATAACTTTACCATACCCTTGCTCTCCCCTCTCTCTCTCTCTCTCTTATATTTAATCAAATAATTTTTATTCATTTATGGATTTTTATTATTTAAGAATTAGTAATATTTATAATTATATATTAAAAATTATGAATAATAAAAGTATTAAAGTATTAACACTGGCTGTAGGTAGGTATATCAAATAAACTTGATTTTAAAATTTTGCTATCCAAATTAAAATAAAAATAATTTTTAAGAAAAAAATAAAACTAACTTCAAAAAAATTAAATGCAACAAATAAAATAGCACTAAAAGGTATAAAATAATTATTATCTTATTTAGTTACAACTAAACGACGAAATATTAACATGAAATCCCTTGAAGTCTGTGACAAACAAACTATATAAGCGAGCGTACTAAGTAAGATCCGTCGAGTGCGATTCATAAAATGTATATTTTTGGCACCGACTTCAAAAAGTAATTTCATGTTAATATTTCGTAGTTTTAGTTGTAACAAAATAAGATAATGGTTATTTTATACCTTTTAGTGTATTTTATTTGTTGCATTTAATTTTTTTAAGTCGGTTTTATTTTTTCTTAAAAATTATTTTTATTTTTCTCTCTTTTAGTGATGTTATTAATAGTGATCATATCATCAGAACTTGACCTAATTAACATGGCACCATCCCTAAGATACTCCTTTCCATTAAAAAAGAATCATCGAAATCGGTTCATAAACAAAGAAGTTAGGCCTGAACAAACCTAACAAAAAAGGTCTAATAACAATGGAAAAAAACGGGACCAATCGGAAGCTAGACTGAACCCAATGCAAATTTTTTTTCAAAATCGGTTCACAATTGTCGGAGATATGAGGAAACATAGAAAACAAAAAAAAATCAGTCAAATAGAGAACCTCCTCCTTTTTTGAAGTCGGTTAAAAAAGTGAAATCCCAACAAAAGCACTTGTGTAAAAAAAATTCAAATTCGATTAATAAAAACCGTTTGCCAAAAAAAGTAGTGAGATCTAATGACTGCCAAGTTCAACATTTTCAATTTAGTAAATAAGTCGAGAATATTATATAGTAAGTTCAAATAAAATGCATGTTTTTCATTTCACATGTTCATCTATATTATTTAGTGATTTCAGATTTTTAGTTGAAATTATTTTCCTAAAACTTGGCTTTTACACTTTAAATTATTATTATTATTATTATTTGATAGAGCCTCCGCCTCTCCTCTTAGCGCTTACATTCTCTTTTATTATGATCTCATGATATGATAACATAATTCGAGACATACATAACAATGAGTAGAAGCCAAGTTTTAAGAAAATAATTTCAACTAAAAATGTGAAATCAATAAATATAGATGGAGTTGTAAAATGAAAAACTTGCATTTTAATTGAAGTTATTATATTCCCGACTCATTAAATAAAATGATGCTGTTGAAATTGGCAGTACATTAGATCTCGCTACTTTTTTTAATCAAACGGTTTTTTTATTCGAACTTGGCCTTTCTTTACACAAGTGTTTTTGTTGGGATTTAAATTTTGCTAGATGAAGTAATATAAATAATAAAAATAAATGTGTATTTAAATCTTTATCATCGCTGCGAAAAAGTAGAGGGTGCAGAAAATGGTGAAATCTGTGCTATTAAATGAAAAAATTTTGCTCGGTTAAATAAAATTCAAGGGGGAAGAAACTGACTATAAATTGCAAATACGTTATGTTGAATGAATGCTAATTACAAAAAGCATATAAAAAAAGTTAAATTGACTGTTGAATTAATGCGTGAATTGGTAGCAGGTACCCTCATATATTTCACTACTACAAATATAGGGTGTTTTTGGAAAGCCATATGAATTTAGTAAAACATGCTTTCAGTCCAGTTGCGTTTATGACTAGAAAGGCCTTTAATAAAAATTATTTCTTTATTTTTTTGCAAATTCGCCTTAGAATGATGCCTGCTGGTCAAGATGGTCCAAGAATATTTGTGACGTCAAAGTGGAGGAGTAGCCTCAGCGCAGGCGCGGATCCAGACCTCAGATTTGGGGGGTGGGGAGGGTCGGCAGCCACCGAGTTTTACCCCCCCCCCTTAATGAAAATATAATTTGTTGGTGTGTTATTGAATCTACTATGGAAATAATTTTAAGGAATTTAAAAAAAAAATATGAACATTTAATTAAAATTATTTATTGAAACAAAGTTTTACAATACGCTAATAAATCCAATAATAAATTTAAAGACAAAGATTGCTTTTTATAAAGAATTATAAGAAACTAATAACACAAGCACACAAAGAAAGAGATACATATATTTTTATATGACTGGATTATTATTGAAAATTTATATATATATATACTTAGCATTAAAATATAATCATTGAGACGCCTGATGAAGCCGAAATAAAAACGAAACGTTGCGCAAATCAATGAAAATTGTTTGATTTTCTACTTTCCTGTCCAAATAGTTGCTAATATATATATATATATATATATATATATCCTGCGAGTTTGGTTACGGCGGACGCCTTTTCTCGCTTCCCATTCTCCATGTCCTTCTGTCGGCACAGTCTTCCTCTTCCAGCCCACGGGCTTGCATGGCATTTTGGATTCCCTGAAACCACGATCTCGGCGGCCTTCCACGCTTTCTTCTTTATGGGAACTGCCAGTTCCAAACTTTCTTGGGCCAGCGTTCATCCGCCATCCTACTGACGTGGCCAAACCACATCAGCTGCTTATATTCGATCGTGTCGATGATGTTGCCTTGGACTTTCATTTTTTGGCGAATGTGTTCGTTCCTTATATGCTGCAGTCTTGAGATACCCGCTGAAAGTCTCCAAAAATCCATTTCTAATGCCAGCAGGCGTGAACGGTTTCTCTTGTTTACCTCCCAGACTTCGCTTCCGTAGGTCACGATGCTCTCGACGATGGTCTTATTGTTCTACGATATTTCCTTACTCCACAGGATCGATAAAATCTACGAGCATTGCGAATTGAATGTGATCATCGCTGAAGAGCAGAAGGGATGCATAAAAAAAGCACTGGGATGGAAACTTCAGTTGACGATAGACGCAGTGGTGCTTAAGCAAGCGCAAATCAAGCAGCGCAACTGAATATGGCCTTTGATAGTGTGCCACACGACTGGCTGCTCAGGGTTCTTGATATTTACAGGATCGCTTCGAAAGTTATACATCGCTTGGGAAGGATGATGAGTGTAAAATAGAGCATGCCGATCTATACGGTCGAACGCCGCCGATAGGTCAACAAAAATCGCAAATACCTTTTGCTTCTTAGTGTTAAGTTTTATTTTAATTATACTCATCAATACATATATATTATCAACAGTTGAATAACTTTTCCTGAATCCCACCTGAAACTTACTTTACCCATCCTTTAGAATCTTCAATTAAATTTATAAATCATGGACACGAACCATTCTATTATATTTAGAGTTCAATTCATTAAGCACAATCAGCGAACACCTAGATACCTAGGATATTTAAGGACGTGCTCGATAGATTTGTATGAAAAATGTCAGAGGAATCTAGAAAGAATGCACTTGCAGAAAATCAAGAGAACATAATTATTAGTCCATGAAGGGCTTGCAGGCAAATTGGATCATTAAACGTCGTCGGATAATCAACAAGCCAAAAAAATTGCTGATGGAGCAGTTACAATTAAGGGAAAATGCCTTCTCTCGTTCTCCATGCCTATTAAACGAGATTTTTTTTATTCTATAAAAGTATAAATTAGAAAATACTCTCATCTCGTCGTTGTCCATTTACAAATTTTAATGACGTTGATATCAAATATCTAAATCAATGATTTCGCCTGCTTTGTGCGTAGCATTCCCTGACTCCCAATACCTCTTCGCAGTCAAAATTAAGAAGTGCCGAATCACTTCATTTGCCAACACGTTTGTTTCCGTGACTTCCTCTCTTAAATTTTCAATCTTTTTCTCAGACATCTTCTTCTCCACTAAGATTTCTTTTTTTCTGTTAATATATGATATAACCCTAGTAGCACAATGTTTCAAACTATATAGTAGCTATATAGATTCTCGAAATCTATATAGGCACTATATAGTTCCTATATAGTTTGAAACGTTGTGCTACTAGGGAAGGGTCTTTCATGTCCTATAGGTGCTGCATCTTCTTGGGGCGATACTTTCTGCATTCAATCTCATTGAAATAAATAAATGAATATGAAATATTGTAATAAATATATTTCGAAATTTACAGAATTTAAAATAATAATAATAATAACTTTGTAAAGAATTTAGAAAAGATAGGCATGCCAAATTGGATTTTCGAAACGATCCAGAAGATCGCGATTCTTCAGACATGCCACATTGTGCGGAAATTCCTGAATTAAGACCTTCGAGAACGTCATGCGGGCCAGGATGAATTTCCTTTCCGCATCGACCGAGCCTAATCCCACTCCATCTAAGGGATAGGTGAAATATTTCCAGCAGCAATGCTGAGAAAGTGCAATAAAATCAGCATAATAATAATAATAATACATTTAATTCATTCTTCATTATAAATCTTATTACAATCAGAAATAATTAATCCATTCTGATATACATCTATTTTTACATGTTTTCATTTAGCCATTGATTAGATGATCAGGTGGGAGGCAATAATAAAAAACAGTAAAAACAATCCAAAGCTTTCGGTTTATTGTAAAACCTTCATCGACGCAATGTTTCCTGGTCTAATATTTATATTCATACTCACCTCATTTTATTTCGTTTAGTTATTCTGCTTGTCTGTCTGAGTAGAATCTTGTAATCGAATTATCAGCCACTTCTAAAGAACCGAAAATTTGTAACATACTTATTTGTAGTGACAACACAATATTTTGTCACAGAATAAATAGATTTGCTTTAAAATATATAATATTAAGATTATCAACAAATGTCACGATTTACAAAATATATTATATTGTTAGTAAAATAAATCAAAGAGTATTTTCTATATCTAAAACTCTTACGCCCGATTTCACCAACTAAAGTCTTCCTAAAAGGTTTCAATTAAAATGAATTCTTTCCGTTTTGAATGGCAAACTTATGGATTCTAAATTTTTAATTTAAATTATTTTCATGAAACTTGGATGTTACGCATTTGACCATAGAGTAAACGTCCTAAATTCGTGACCAACCTCAAGTTACATGAATTATTTTTAATTCATTTTCAAAATGCCACAAACAATTTTAGTATGCATTCAAAGATTTTCACTTATTTGACCAATATCTTATCGCGACAATCCTATTTCCTCCGGTAATGGAACATCTAAAGTTTCCAAAGGAAAGAAAGCTATTTTGGGCTGGCGTGAAAGAGGAAAAAAAATTAAGATATAAATACAAACGTTCCACAGCAAACATATTTGGCATCAAATGAAGGTAATGGAGAAAGAAAGTAGCAGCAATTTTGATTAAAGCTTAACTATACAATATAAAAGTTTCTAAGTGAATCGACGTGTACCTTCATAAGATAAACTATGTCCGGCTACTGTTTTTATATGATTCTTATTACTAGACATTTGGTGCTGGCAAATAGACCTCGCGAAATATTCATTTTCAAAATTACCGCCGTGTCAAATGGGAAAATAGATAAGGCTGTATGCATCGATATTTTGAGGCACTAATTGCTATCTCCTACCTATGTCCTTGCTTTATTTTCTAACCTTAACACGAACTTTATCTTAAACTCATTCTTTATTCTGATGTCGTTAAGAATGGTCTTAACTCATTTGATAGCGTGAGTAAAATTATTATTATATCAACAAATTATTATTTCATAATTCTTATCTATTTCTGTCTGCCTTAAAAATAGTCCTCGATTACCGGAAAATTGATGAATTTTAGAATGTAATCGCATCTTGTTTTCTCTCCCAATCAGGTAAAAGGTTTTTTTCTTCATCTCTGGATTATGTTTCTATGTTTGCTTTACCTTAATTGATTGAGTTTATTAATCTGTTTATTTTGTTTTTCCCAATCAGCACTCCCAATCAGACTACCGAAAAGATAACCAACCAGATGATTATTGTGATAAACCGATAAGCAACATTTGGTTTTGAACATACGCAGAGAGCGTTAAATATGAATTGTTGAGTGCCCAAAATTCATGATAATAGCAGATAGATCGCAGGCATATTTTTATTTGTTTTTTCATCAATTTAGATTGATCTTGAGTTTCTTTCTATTTGTTTATTTGATTTACAACCAAATAGAGAATAGATTGAATTGTGTTGCCCACTGCGATCATCTGGCTATATATTATATGTTTGGCAATTGTGCAATTTAGATTTTGCAATTGGCGTTTATTGATTAACTAAACTTTAACTTTACTAAAATTTAAACGCAATTATACGAACATTTTCTTCATCTTAAATTGAATTAATTTATATTATTACTTTAATTATATTATTTGCAATTGGCTTAACTTTTAATCACTTTAACTTATATATGTATAATTTATTTATATATATATAATTTACTTATATTTTGTGCAATTTAATTTGTATTGCAATTAGCTAAACTTCTTTATTTTATATATATAGTTTTAATTTAATCCTAATATAAAATCACTTGTATTCAATTTTAAAAATTAATATTTTATAAACCAAAAATTTATATTAAATTCCATTAAAAAACTACATACAGTCCACTTTCTTATCGAGAATTAATTTTTTATTTTTCTTAATATTAAATTAATATTCCCAGCTGCAGTGAGCGGCACCATTTGGTCCGAGTTACGAGCCAGATTGGTTTTAAAATCAATCATTTGTTACTTAGCGCGCGACGGATTCTAAAAAGAATTCGTGAACCCTTTAATTTTAATATAAATTCACTTGATTTTTTGATAATTTTTTAATTTTTTATAAAATATGGTTTGTGAAAGTGAATACAAGTTGTTAGTTGATGAGATTGAGGATATCAAAGCCACTCTAATTGATCTTGCCGAGGAGGCTAATGATATCAAAGACAAAATATGTGCTAATCTTTATTTTAAACTGTTCAAAGGTGAAAAAGATGATATTCGTATAAAACTCAATGCAATTGAGGAGCAAATTTGGAGGCATGGTTTTGGAGATGATCAGGTTCAAACCCTTATGAAGAGCATGCGAATGATTGGGAGAGAAATGAGAAGGATTCATATGCAGATATGTCTGAAGCGCGATTCGGTATCAGGTATTTCAGATGCTGATGCATCAAAAGTTTTAAAATCTAATGTTTTGAGAAATACTTCTGTATTGTCCACAGAAAGTAAAAATGATAATGGGATAAATAAAAATAATGATTCTTCAATCGTTTCTGATACACATTTACAAAGTTGCCGTCTTATACAGCCTTTGGTGAATGAGGTAAAAGAATCGATTTCTGAAATTGAATCAGATTCAAAGATTGTTGTTTCGAACTTGAAAAATAATGATGATTATTTTTCAATCGTTTCTGATACACATTTACAAAGTTGCCGCAGCTTGAGTCAGCCTTTGGTGAATGAGGTAAAAGAAACGATTTCTGAAATTGAATCAGATTCAAAGATTGTTGTTTCGAACTTGAAAAATAATGATGATTATTTTTCAATCGTTTCTGATACACATTTACAAAGTTGCCGCAGCTTGAGTCAGCCTTTGGTGAATGAGGTAAAAGAAACGATTTCTGAAATTGAATCAGATTCAAAGATTGTTGTTTCGAACTTGAAAAATAATGATGATTATTTTTCAATCGTTTCTGATACACATTTACAAAGTTGCCGCAGCTTGAGTCAGCCTTTGGTGAATGAGGTAAAAGAATCGATTTCTGAACTTGAATCAGATTCAAAAGTTGATGTTTCAATATTGGAAAAACCATGTGGATATGAGTTTTCTGAATTGGAAAAACCAATTTTTCCCGGAAGATTTTCTGTAAATCTATTTCCACTACACTTAGACAATCCCTTTCTTTTTCTATTGATGAAAAAATATGTTATCCTCGTGATCGTGGATTTTGTGGAGATTTTATTCTCAAATTAAACGGTGCCAGAGCTTTTTGGGAGTGTTTTGGGTCAATGGAGCCAATTCTACGACCAATTTTTGGAATTAATCAATTATATTTATATTCGCGCCCTGTTGTGAAGGAGCGCATTTCTTTGCAGGGATTAAAGATTGTCTTTAATCAGAAATTTGTTTCTTCTAATGAGGTCACGTTGAGAAAGATTGTGCATGCAGGCCAATCTTTGCAACGCGATGTTCATAATGCTCTTTATTTAAAAATTGATTTAGATTCTAATTGTGTGATCACTGCTGCTTTGAGGCAGGTAGGTCGCCGATTTTTAATTAATCCTCCTCACCAAGAATTTCTTAGAGTTTTATGGAGAGATAGCCCTTTTTGATTTTATTAAAATTTATGCTGCAGGATGCCTGGTTGTTAAAATTATCATGGGATAGCAAACTATCAGAAGCGCATCAAAACATATTGAAAGATTTAGTAACGAATTTTGAGTTACTTGATAAATTTAGTATTCCACGATTAGCTTTACTACCTAACGCGAAATATTATGAGATACACGGATTTGCTGATGCAAGTAGCCGTGGCTATGAAATTTCTGTTTATTTTTTGTCCTTTTGCGATGAAAATAATTTTACTAGTAATCTGTTATTTGCTAGATCAAAATTGTCTTTTGTTTTATATGTTTTGATAACTAGGTCAAAAATTTATGTTTCTTTCTTTTTCCTTTTTAATGAAAATAGTATTCAACGTCCGGCCTTACAAACCAGGCTTGAATATTATCAAATAAACCCATTTGCCGATGCTCACAACTTCGAGATATGTGTTTATTTTTTGTTAGTTTTTGATAAAAATAATATTCAACGATTGGCCTTACAAACCAGGCTTGAATATTATCAAATAAACCCATTTGCCGAGGCTCATAGCTTCGAGATTTGTGTTTATTTTTTGTTCCTAATTGATAAAAATCTTAAAGTAATTCGTGTGCGTGATACGCACACAGTTATCCCGTATACAAAGAAAAAAAAAAAAAAAAGGGAAAAAGAGGGAAACGAACATTTAAAGTCATTTTAATTTTAGTAACTCGCGAGATTCTTATAAACCGATTTTCTAATTTAGCTAGAGTCAAGAGTACAATTGCATGGTTGTTGCAATACAGTGATAAGTCTCATCTTTCGCGAATTTCTGAAAACTAAAATTTGATATTTTGTTCGATCCTCGGAACAGGTAAATGATCGCTGGCAACTTTCCAGAGTGAATCCTTTGGTTTTATTTTATTTTATATTCCTATTTTTTATTTTGTCATATAAACTCATTTTTTGTTTTTTTTTGGTTTGTACTTACTTTGTTTGTATCTATTTAGTTCATTTGTGCCTTTTTCTTTCATCCATTGAAAAAAGCGACTATTTTAATTGCACCTTAAATTAATTTTTTATGAAGATAAATTGTTAAAATGCTCAATACAAATCCTTTCGTAGGACAATTAAGTCTCTTATGAGATCCACTAATCCTCTTCAATGAATAGACGGTCACATTGTTGAAATCTTTCAAAGAAGTAATCATTTTGTAGTGTTGATAAAATCCATACTCAACTTGCTGAGTATAACAGACCTTTAGTAAGATTAGTCCCACTGTTGCTTTGAAACACTTTTTTCACTAGATAACTCATACGGAGTGAGTCATCTTTTTGCGGGCCCAATATGGTGCTGGCAAATAGACCTCGCGAAATATTCATTTTCAAAATTACCGCCGTGTCAAATGGGAAAATAGATAAGGCTGTATGCATCGATATTTTGAGGCACTAATTGCTATCTCCTACCTATGTCCTTGCTTTATTTTCTAACCTTAACACGAACTTTATCTTAAACTCATTCTTTATTCTGATGTCGTTAAGAATGGTCTTAACTCATTTGATAGCGTGAGTAAAATTATTATTATATCAACAAATTATTATTTCATAATTCTTATCTATTTCTGTCTGCCTTAAAAAATAGTCCTCGATTACCGGAAAATTGATGAATTTTAGAATGTAATCGCATCTTGTTTTCTCTCCCAATCAGGTAAAAGGTTTTTTTCTTCATCTCTGGATTATGTTTCTATGTTTGCTTTACCTTAATTGATTGAGTTTATTAATCTGTTTATTTTGTTTTTCCCAATCAGCACTCCCAATCAGACTACCGAAAAGATAACCAACCAGATGATTATTGTGATAAACCGATAAGCAACATTTGGTTTTGAACATACGCAGAGAGCGTTAAATATGAATTGTTGAGTGCCCAAAATTCATGATAATAGCAGATAGATCGCAGGCATATTTTTATTTGTTTTTTCATCAATTTAGATTGATCTTGAGTTTCTTTCTATTTGTTTATTTGATTTACAACCAAATAGAGAATAGATTGAATTGTGTTGCCCACTGCGATCATCTGGCTATATATTATATGTTTGGCAATTGTGCAATTTAGATTTTGCAATTGGCGTTTATTGATTAACTAAACTTTAACTTTACTAAAATTTAAACGCAATTATACGAACATTTTCTTCATCTTAAATTGAATTAATTTATATTATTACTTTAATTATATTATTTGCAATTGGCTTAACTTTTAATCACTTTAACTTATATATGTATAATTTATTTATATATATATAATTTACTTATATTTTGTGCAATTTAATTTGTATTGCAATTAGCTAAACTTCTTTATTTTTATATATATAGTTTTAATTTAATCCTAATATAAAATCACTTGTATTCAATTTTAAAAATTAATATTTTATAAACCAAAAATTTATATTAAATTCCATTAAAAAACTACATACAGTCCACTTTCTTATCGAGAATTAATTTTTTATTTTTCTTAATATTAAATTAATATTCCCAGCTGCAGTGAGCGGCACCACCATTATTAGAATGAAATTCAGCACTATCAAGTGTTTGTTAGTTTTTCTTTTAATTTTTAAGTCGTTCAACCTATTAGTATGTTTGTAGAGTACACAGGCCAAGATTGAGCATTGGCCGTACACAAGCTGTACGCTATTTACACAAACTATTTCGAGCCACTTTTGACCCCTCTGAAGCTCAAAACACATTTGAGATACAAAGCTGAAATTATACTCCTGTAATTATGTAATTGATTGTGTAGAGAGCTGCCAATTCATTCAATAATATAACATAAATAGATTCTGAAATATGGACCTAGAAAATAGCTAATTTTAGCACTAACTGACTAATTGAATCACTGACAGGACATCAAAACCTATCGGGTACTTCTAATTAATCTACCATCATGAAATTTCGCATGCTACTACTAGCAAAATAAAAAGAGTTTGGAATACAAAGGAAAAATTCCAAAAAAATTATTTCAACCACTAAAGTGAAGGGGTGAAGATTGTTGGGTAAATGTGCATCTATTATATATGAGATGACTCTAAGAAGAGAACTGCAATGGGTTAACCAAGATTCAGGTTGGAAAGTGAATGATAAAATGGAAGAGTTGGATAAATGGGGCATGGTGTAGATCTCAAAGTGTAAACTTCTCTTATTCTCCGGGTGGTATATCTCAGCGGCTTTCACTCTGTACTCACTGAATTTAACCTTATTTGCAAATTGTGATAAAAAATAAATAAAATTAAAATATTTATTTAAACTAAGCTAGATAATGTTCACAGAAAACCGAGTAAGAATGTAAGGAAATATAATAATAATAACAGAATAATAGTCAAATTTAAAAATGAAAGATATACAAATTTATTGAGCCCGTTTAAATAATATAAAATGAAAGAAATTATTGAGGGAATATTTCAGATGATGATATTACGTTTTGGACCAGGTGGAATCAGCCAGGCAGTAGCGTATAAAGAGTGTCAGGTGATGGATGGATAGACCCTTAGACGGTGGCTGGGCTTGACCAAGCCTCTTAAGTGGCAAATTTTACTTGTTAGATAGCGATTAATTTTAGTATTTCTGGCAGATAGAAAGAGCGATCGGCTGAGGGCCAAAAACCAAAACCAATGACAAACCGGCACGTACGAGAGAGAGTATTGTGGGTCAATTTCTCAAGCCGTTTATTCGGCTGACTGGACTATCATATCTTGTTGTAAGGTGTCCGGTTACTTTGGTAGTTTCTTCAACCTTAAGATATGAATTAGCAGATCACAAGTTTATGGTGGCATGTCCTTTTATAGCCCTCAAAAATCAACCCCAATTACCCACATTTTCCCCGACCATGGCTGGATGTGCAGATGATTCTCAAAACTTTTATCTCCTTCATATTCCTCATTCTATTTCTCTAAACGGACTTTCGAATGGAATTAAAAAATTTATTTTCTATGATAAGAATTCGAATCTATTTTCAACCTACTTCTCTCTAATTTCAATATATACTATACCTATAATTTTTTTTTATTTCGAATATTTTGAAATAAAATGATTTGAATAAAAAAATTAAAATAAAATATTTATGAAATACTATTAAAAAAATAAAATTTAGCCATACAACAAATTTTGTACTACGTGAAATCCCAAAACAATGTCAGGCACATTGTAACAATTCTGTGAAAAACATGCCAAATTTTAAAATGTAGTAAAATCTAGGAAGCAGCCAAGTTAAATTCGCTAAGAATAATTAAGTTGAGGAAATAGTACTTTCAATTAAAATGCATTCTTTACATATTTAATGACAATCTAGATTTATGGATTCTAAATTTTTAACTTAAATTAATTTCATGAAACTTGGCTCTTGTATTAACTTAATTATTCTTTGCGTATTTAACTTGGTTTCCCCTTAGATGCCACTATCTTTTCGAACTTGAACTATTTTTGATAGAAGTGTTGTGTGGGATTGTTGTTTTCGCCAGCTGTTATCAATGTATAGAGTATAGTTGGGTGCTTTCTTGAAAGGTATTTTGATATAGGTACTAGTAAAATAATAAAATAAAGAAACATTTTATTTTTGTTTTGAATAAGTGGTTACCTCTATCCTAATTTTTTAGCTGATTACTATGACATGGTTTTTTGAGAGTTAAGGCCACTCGATTTGTGATTGGAAAATTATGAACATATTCTACAAAGAGAGAGCAGAAAACATGACCCTGGGACTAAAATAATCCGGATCCCGGTTAAATTTTATAATATAAAAATTCACTTTGGCAAGAAAAGTAGATTTGACATTCTTTAAAAAATAAAAACTTCGAGATTCTACTGAATGCCTTTTCCAAATACTATATCTTTACGCTCTACCACTGTATATCATTTGTAGTTTGAATAACAAATAAAAACTCCCAAAATCTCCAATTCAAAGTTTTTAAGTATTATTGATGTTTGAAATATTATAATCCGAAAACACGATCTTTCTACACCTAATTAAGGAGAGTTTATTTTTTACTAATTAAAATAATTCCATTTGAAAATCTTTCCTCAAAGTTAAACTTCGAAAACACTGGTTTACACTCGTAGATTGATAGCTCGCGAGGTGAACCACTCACATTGATATATGAGAAGAGTGAGAAGGTGTATGTTTGGAATTGAATGTCGACATAACTCATTTTTAAACCAGGATCTCAAAGAATTTCTCAAACTCTGCTCTCTCTTTCTCGCTCTCCTCTGTTGACAGCAAAAGCCTTCCCTGGTAAAGATGAAGGAGGAAGAGGAAATCTGACAACGGACCTTTGCACCACGATAAACATAGGGAAGTGGAGATGCGAGGTACAAAAAAATATTTCCATTTTTAAAGAAAGAAATCAAGAATTATCATAATCATATTAGCATAGAACAAAATTCCTTCTTTAGAAATGTAACTTGAACAGAAACCTACATTACAATACGTGTAAGCGTTCTTTATTTTCAATAAAAAATGTATTTCTCTTATAAATTTTGTCGAGTATTATATGTTCAATTTATTCATAACCCAACAAGTTATATATTTTATCATAGAGATCAAAAGATCCACTTGAACAGGACGGAGATACTTATTACTTTCAATTATTTCTTATATAGTATAATTTGAGATAAGTTCATATTGATTTATAAAAGAGATATTTAATTCAGAGTAACACAAAAGTCATGATTTCTTCACGAAGTGAATAGCGTTTTTGTTGGTGCATAGTGTATAATAAAGTCACTTAGGATAGACAGAGAGAGAGACAACTAATAGGGTTTCATTTAACTTAACCCTAAAACTGAACACTAAAAATAAAAAATTAGGTTAATTATTTTTGTACAAAACTCCTGGTTCTGGTTTTCATCAATAGAACCTTCATTTTATTTCTCCTAAAATTGTTTTCTAATGAGTGGATATCGATGAGGCAGTCCAAAAAAGAAGATAATTTACGCTATCTTTTTATTCATAAAACCGACGTTTCGGAGGCTATTTCCTCCTTCTTCAGGGTTTTGAAAAGTCAGTGAAGGACTGCCTCGTCGATATCCACTCAATCTCCCTTATCAGTCCGTCTCCAAAAATTACTCCAGTTTTCTAATGAATTTGGGATTATAAAAACATAATTTTTTGGATAATAGACTTAATTGGATTGGCCTCTGAACAGCTCATACATTGACGTATAAATATATTATACCTATATATATATATTGAAGAACCAGCTTTCCAAGTTCAAAACATTTAGATTATTCCTAAAGAAAAAGTCTACCGTTGTACCCATACGCCTGAATAAATAGGCAATCAATTCGTCACTTCTTTTTTACAGCTTCGTAAAATTAGGCTCTACCGTTAGGTAATTGAGTTATAGAGTTCATCGATAGAAGTCAACATGATGTGATAATATACATATTATCTACCCGAAAGAGAAAAAAAAATCAATCGATATTTCACTTATCAAACAATGAACAATCAATGGTATTTTGAATTCATTTTCTTTTATTTCTATTTTCATCTCTGAATTAAATAAATAAAATACAGGAGAGATATTCTAAAAATAATATTTTTTTATTGAAAAAGAGAAATATTGATATTGATTTTTAAGAATAACACATTAATTGTGTTTGTTAGTTAAATAAGCTAGTCTTCCCCCATATTCGTAAAATAATAATTTCTTTATTGATTGGTATTATTTTAATCTAAGCACTAGAAAAAATATTTGCATATTCAGGGTAAGAGCAGGTTGCAATTTTTAATAGTCATAAAATAGCAATTACATCTAAGGCTTTAAGCAAACACAAGAAACGAATTACGTTAAGATTTGATTCTATGTCTTATAAAAGACGCTAAATACATATTTCAATGCTTTGTCACATTTTAAGGGCTCAGTTTGAAAAATAAACCGGGACTGTCTGTTCACTTGTTAGGTTAGAACATTGTAGGTTGTAAACCAATTAGGATAAAAAAACTCTGAAGATATATATTCTCTTTCCTACAAATCAAAATCGGATTAAAGCTTTAATCAATTGATTATTATTTTCGGGAGAGTCGGATTTTATGTGGATCCTAAATTTTTATAATCTTAGAATCCTTGTAAGGATCTCTTTAAGTAGAATTAGATTTAATGATTTAAAATTTATCTCATTTTAAAATGAGTGGCCGTTTTTAGGTGGTTTTTGTACGTATCAGCGTTTAGAATCGTCTCAACATTAAATTATGAAAAAATTCCAAAAAACACTCATTGCTCTTTTATTAACAAATAACAACGAACTTGATTCCTCAAGTATTTTGGAAGTTATAAGGCACGGAATTTACGGCTTTTTGGGTAACATTTGGTCAAAATCCTCAATTAGGGGTCTTTACATATCTGCCCTTAGTGTGACCGGCAGGTAGAACAACGAATTGGGTGTGGCACATATTATTTCCTTACGGTAAGTCTATAGAATCCAACATTAATTATTGAAGGAATAGTAGGGGAGTAGAATATAAGGACAATGAAAGGGGTCGGGTAATTTGATCCTGAGCTTTAAGAGAGATTTTATGGAGTTCTGTAACATTTTGATTTTGCCATTCAAAAATTAGTTCCTCTTTCGAAATGTCAACAAGATCAGTACAAAATATCACACTCTTTGATGAAATTAGTTTCGAGGGAGGCTGAGATTTCTAGTAAAACAGTATTATTTTCGAAAATGATTCAGTTTGTTTTTTATTTGCCATTTTAACTAGAATTGGTCCATTTTTAAGTTTTTTAATACTATAGGTAATATTTACTTTTCTACTGATGAAGAGACTGATGAAGAGGACAAATCCCTTGAAACTATAGTCTCGTTATAAATAAAATTTATAATTCCAGCAGAATACACACTCTTTTATTGTCTCCATCAATTAACTTTTCCATTAGAATTGATTTAATTAAATAAAAAAAGGCTAAACGTTATATAGATTTTTTTTCATCATCACCGTGAGTAATCTTATCTTATATTATTAAATGAGCAATTCTTGTATATATAGGGTGGGCCATTTAACTTTTGGAATTCAAAATTATGAGTTTATTAGAAAGATAGGACATTTTCATTTATGAATGAAAGACAAAATCATTATTTGATTTCCAAAAGCAGTGCGCAAAAGATCGATTGTTACGTTGGCTGTGTGGCAAGTAGCCCCGTCCTGTTGAAACCAAATGTCACCCATGTCATCCTTTTCAATTTTTGGAAACAAAAATGTTATTTTTCATTCTTTAATGAAAATGTCCAAACTCATAATTTTGAAAAATATTCATTAGTTTTTTTATCAATACTCAAATTCCAAAAGTTAGTTGACTCACCCTATATATATATATAGAATTGGTTTCTCGAAAACGGCTGTAACGATTTGGATAAAAATTGGTGCATTTATCAAGTCTCATGAGTTATTAGTCATGTATAATTTTTAATCCGATTGAAATAAAGGAAGCGGGTCTAAATTAGTCATGTCGCAAAATAAATATTTTAATCGTTCATATATCGTCTTCGGAAAGTCGGAGAGGCTTGAAATTTGAAACCTAAGCTATCTAGAGGTTAAAATAGAAGTACCGGAAGTTGATGTTTACGTACTTAAGAATGTACCCACCCTGCGTTTAGCAACCAAAAATCTCAGAGCTACGAAATACGAAAATTAAGCTCGATATAGGCTAGAAGGATTACAGTAAGCTTTTGCTTGAAATCGGAACACCCTAAGTTGACATTTACATGAAAGATTTTTCGTTTTTTTTTTATTTTCTCAAAAAAACGATTTTTTTTTAATTTGGTGTACTTATCAAGTGCCATAAGTTAGTAGCCGTGTATAGATTTTAATCCGATTTAAATAAAAGAAGAGAGTGTAAATTAGGAGTGTCGTAAAATAAATATTTTAATCATTCATATATCGTCTTCGGTAAGTCGCAGAAATTTGAAACTTAAGCTATTTAGAGGCAAAAAGTTACCGAGCATAGCTCGGTGCTCCAGCCACTAATTATTAATACGAGAAAACATAACATAGATCTTATGCTTAAATTATTTTCATTAGTTAATGCATTTTCAGATGAATTATTAAATAGTTTGAAACGTTTTGCTCGTATCCGTTCTTCATTTAACCAGGTTCTTGAATGTAGTTGGTAGAATATTTTTATAAAGTGTCAGAATTGTTGCAGGAATCCGATTATAGCCTGTTAAATTTTTTGGCGCATGTGAGTAGTGAACTCGAACCCCCTTTCACAATCATGATGATATAAAGTTATGAGCACAACACACACCTTTAAATATTTTTAAAATAATTAAAAATAGAGCCTAGGGTCCATTATTAGGGTTATGTTTAGAAAGTCAAACGGGACTCAGTGTCCTAGAATATCGGAATGTCTGTCTGTCTGCTCTATCTGACTGAGCATTGTAGCTCGTATAATAAATAAGATACAAACTTTACATTTATTAGTTAGATGTATTCATTTTCCTCAAAATCAAAAATCGTATTAAAATTGTAATCAAATGATTATGTGGCGACAATATATATATACATATATATTAGGCTCCTCCACGTGAATAGGAGTTTAGATTTTGAATAACGATAATTTTATATCAGAGGGGAGGCGCATCAGGATTATAGAAATGCCTAGATGGGTATGGTCAAAAAAAGTGGTCTAGTCTAGTCGAATTAACCGTAATTAAATGACACCATAATAATTTTAAGAACATAAAATATATTTAAAAAAAATCAACGTCTTGTAATTAGTAATTATTTCAAATTTGGATTATCATTCCTTTATTAATTACACAAAAGAAAGATAAGGACCAAATTGTTTCTTTTTTCTTTTTGTTTAATGTTTTAAATGACAAAATAACTTTTGAAAAAAAGAAAAGTTTCTCCAAATAAGTTTCTTTTTATAAACGAGGTTATGTTATTGGTTTGTGTGTGTGTGTGTGTGTGTGTGTGTTCGCGTTTGTTGGAATTACGAGTTTCGGAAAAATGTGTTATTGATGATAGCGGAAGGCTGGGGTAGTCAGCTTGTTAGCTCAACTGAATGAAAACTTTTTTGTTTTATTTTTTAGAAATATTATATTATATATAGGTATATCGGAAATGAGAAACAAAAACATAATAAAATATTTTCAATATTATATTTCTGTTAAATTTTAATTAGAATTTTATTAAAAATAATAAGATTACAAGTTTAAAAGCTATTGAAAATATTATTTAATAAAATAATAAAATGTGAAAATTGACTCTCATGAGTATTGTAACTAATTAGGAAACAAAGTTGGAGGATGGTTTTCGAATGCTTGAAATATTCATGGAACACAGATTGATTTCAAATTGAAAGTATAAAGGAACCTTAAAAGAAATATTATGGTTATTATCCATCTCAGGTTAAATTTATTAGTAGTTTCAAAACTTCGGATAATAATATAATATTATTTAAAACAATAATGGTGTATTCAGTAGCGTATCGAGAGGGGGAGGCACTTCCCCGGACGGCACTCTGATAGGGGCCGCAGATTTTAGAAAAAATTATAAAAAGTTTTATAACTTCGAGCTTATGAGCACGTCTTTAAGATAAAAAATCGATTTTTTTTAAGATCATCAATGCTCATTGGAAGATTTGCGACTATTTTCGTGCTTGGTGCACTTTCGCATAGAGCATCGAATATTCATTAATTATAATTTCTTTTATGATTTTCAACAAATAATAAATATCCTTTTTATATTTAAATTCAATATTAAATATCCTTAAATTAATTATATCGTTTTTGGATAATAAGTGAATATCTGACCAAAAACATAAATGTGTAAAATGGGTTCAAGTTCGGTACCAACGGCTTCGCCGACAAAAGAATGGAGATCTAAACGAGTACCAAGTTCCATAGTAGTTGCTTAAGTCATATCTATATGGATGAAAAACGATCTTCAATTGATTTAAAAGAAAATTTGTTACGTTCTTTGATATTAAATTTATAACTCTGCAAGTTATAATTAATAGTCAATAAATTACGTTTAACGTGACGATATTTAATACAACCTTAAAATTGATCTAGTTGTTCTTATTTTATACTACAAACAATTTAGTTGGATATAAAACTTGCCAAGTTATAAATTTAATATCAAAGAACGTAACAAATTTTATTTTAAATCAATTGAAGAACGTTGTATATTCCTATAAATATGATTTAAGCAACTGCTATGGAACTTGGTACCCGTTTAGAACTCAACTTTTAGCCGTTGGTACCGAACTTGGCCCCTTTTTCACATTTATGTTTTTGGTCAGATTTCATTAATTTTTAAAAAGTTTTATCTTTTAATTTATCTAAATAATTACATTTAAACATTTATATTAATAATAATTAAATATTTCTCATAAAATATCTGTTAAAAATCCGGTCGGTTTTTCATAAATTTCACACTTTCATTTTGGACCCCGAAGAAGGGAAAGTTTCAGTTTTTCAATTTCTTCCTTTATTAATGTTCCAAGCTTTTCCAGTATGGCAAATTTCAGAATTCTAGCTTGATTGTATTTTCACTATATGTTAATTAAGCCTATAATAAATTTCACCCATTCATTTTAGGTCCTGAAAAAGGGAAAGTTTCAATTTTGCGATTTTTCCCTTTAATTGTAGCTCAAACTCTACCAGTATGCCAAATTTCAGCATTCTAGGATCAGCGGAAGTACTTTAGGTTTTTAATATGTCAGTCAGTGAGTGAGTGAGTGAGTCAGTGTAAAAATGGCAATTTTCAGAGCTTAATAACTCAAGAACAATATTAGATTTATTCATTAAATTTGGGATTCTAGGTGTTCTAATGGGTCTTATTAGGCATACAAAATTTCAAGTGTCTAATTCTAATAGTTTTTGAGTTATGGTGGAGTCGAAAGTAGCTTGATATGGTTAGTGTAAATATACACATGGCCGGTGAGTCGCCCGTTTTTCCAAACTTGGCTGACACACTGCCGTGTGTCTAGATTTTATTGAAAATTCTATGTGTGAATGAGTGAGCGGGCGGCAGAAACATACGCTACTCCACTGGGTGTATTGATGTTCATTAATTTCTGTAGTTAATTTGTATTGATGTTTGGTTGATCTAGCCACCGAGGACTTGTGCCTCTAAACAAGTCGAGTAATAATTATTTATTTATTACATAATTTAATTTATAATAATATTATATTTCAAAATAAAGATAATATTGAATTTATAAAAAGAATTGACAAAAATAGAAATAATAGGAAATAAATTATTAAAAAATTTGAAGATAAAAATAAATTATCGGAGAAAAAAATAAACCAAAAGAATAGAAATAAAAAGAAACGGACAGATCATGAATGTTGGTACCCTAAATGTCCGTAGTTTAAAAGGCGAAGAGAAATTACTAGAACTTGAAAACTCAATGATTGAATCAAAACTAGATATAATTGGTCTAGCAGAAATAAGACGGGCAGATGAAAGAATTATAAAACGCCAATCCGGATACACACTATGTCACATAGGAACAACTGTAGGGCAGAGAGGAGTAGGTTTCCTAATTAATCCTAAAATATCAAAAAATATTAAAGAATTTAGGGGCTACTCAGACAGAAATGCCTTACTAAAAATTGAATATAAAAACAACTATTTTATCAACTTTATTCAAGTATACGCACCCACCCAAAATTACGAAGACGAAATTTGTGACGAATTCTATGAAACATTAAATGAAATTATAAAAAATAATCCACCTAAATATAACAACCACATGATTATTATGGGAGATTTTAACTCCAGAATAGGTCACAGAGAAACGAATGAAAACAGATTGTTGGGTTGTTATAGCTACGGGACTCGAGACGAGAGAGGTCAAAAACTAATAGATTTTTGTCAAAGAAACAACTTAAAAATTATTAATACCTTCTATAAAAATCGCAAAGGACGGAGATGGACTTGGAAACATCCAGATGGATATCATAAATCTGAAATAGACTTTATGCTTACACCTAATCTTAATATAATAAATAAATTTAAAATATTAGATAAGTTCTCTTTCCACTCCGATCATAGACTACTAATATACAAAAATTTCCATACAGGTAATAAATAAGAGACCCCGACCAGAATGGAATATCAAACCCACTCTAAATTTCACACAAACAAACAATCCGATAAACGAAAATGAAACGGAAAAACAACTTAAAATATTAAATACATCTGACCAAACAAAAATCCAAGATAAATACAATCAATTAGAATCGTTTCTTAAAAATTTTCAAAAACAATTAGAAATAAAAAAGATAAACACAAATTCAATTTTATCAAATGAAACAAAACAAGCAATTAAAAAGAGGAACATGATGAAAAAAAGAAGAAATACAATCGCAAAAAAATATGAATATAATATAATATGCAAACACGTAAGATTTAAAATCAGAAAAGATATAAAATCACACAACGATAAAATTATTGAAAAATATATCAATTCAAATTTATCAATAAAAAAGACAAAAAAAGAAATATTTACTGATAAATACATAATTCCGAGTATGAAAGACGAAAATAATTTAATTCAATATAATAAATCGATTATTTTGAAAATAATTACAGAGTTCTATCAAAAATTATATACTAGTACATCTCAAACAACAAAAAATCAAACCGAACTAGTAAAGATTAATAATGAAGAAATACCGGAAATTTTAGAATCTGAAGTCTCAAAAATAATAAAGAACTTAAAAAATAATAAGTCACCTGGAAGTGATGGAATTCATAATGAAACATTTAAATATATGAAAGAAAAAATCACAAAGCCACTCACTACATTATTTAATGAAATATTAAAATCAAAAACAATTCCAATACAATGGAAGAAATCTGATATTGTCCTAATCTTCAAAAAGGGTGACAGAAAAGACATAAACAATTATAGACCAATTACAATATCCTCAAATATAGGAAAAATATTCATGAAAATCATTACTTTGAGGCTGGGACTAGTGTTTACGGAGAATCAGCCCAGAGAACAGGCAGGCTTCAGGAATGGCTTCTCGACGACCGATCAATCAATTTATTGCAAATAAAGGCTTAATAATAATAATATATTTCAAAGTCCTGTCTTTAAATTATTAAACTTTTTCATTTCGGCCTTGCACCGAAACTCTGTAAGTTGCTCGAAAGTTTTCTTTCAGACCGTAGTATTAAGGTTGTCATCGATGGAATATCATCTTCCCCTTCCACACCAACGCTAGAGTTCCTCAGGGATCGGTTATCTCCCCTACGCTTTTTCTTATCTATATCAACGGCCTTCTAAACTTGCCCTCCAATCCGGTACATTGTTACGCAGATGACAGCACCCTATATAACGCCTCTTCATCGCATAAAAACCGTGCAGACATTGCCTCTTCAATTAATTTAGACTTATGCAAACTTAAAAACTGGGGATCCCAAAACTTAGTCAACTTCAATGCAGGGAAAACTCAGTGTTGCCTTATTTCTAGGCGCGTCGACAGAAGCCTCCCAAACATATCATTCGACTCAAACTCACTAGAATTCAGGGATAAAATTTCAATGCTAGGCGTAACGCTTAACCTTTCATGGAATGACCATATCTCAACCACTGCTAAAGCTGCAGGGCGCAAGCTTGGTCTCCTATTTAGGTCTAGACGCTGTTATACTCCCAGTCAACTTCTTATACTGTATAAGGCTCAAATTCGTCCCTGTCTCGAATATGGCTCACATCTGTGGGGGGGGTGCCTCCAAACATTCTCTTGCTACACTGGATGCAATTCAGAAGCGAGCAATTAAACTAATAGGAGGCCCAGCTCCAACCAACTCACTCGACTCCCTGGCTCACCGAAGAACCGTTTCTGCCCTTTCCTGTACTACAGAGACTATCACGGTGTCTGTTCAGTCGAGCTGAAATCAATTATCCCCCCTAATGCCCTCTTTACGAGAAACACGCGGTTTTCAAACGCTCAGCACCCCTTCGATGTCAAATTGGATAAAAGTCGAACAAGAGCTTTCGCCAACTCTTTTATCCCTATGACCTCCAGAGACTGGAACTCGCTCTCTGCCACCATCTTTTCCGCGACTTATAACCTTCAGCTATTTAAGACCCGTATCCACAGATACCTTCGACCCCCGCCCAACCCATAAAATTCTTTCTTCTTCTTTTCACGATGGAGGGGCCAACTCCGGCCTTTTAGGGGTTGCACCTTTTTGGTGTAACTCCTTCTCTCATCATTATCATAAAAAAAATTTACTTTTATTTTTTTCCTTGTTCTGGGGGGGGCTTCAACCTCCTTAGCCCCCCCTCCCCCGTGGTTGCGCCACTGGACATACGAGTTTATTGAAGGAGATAATAAAAAAGTGTGTCCTCTACTGGAATTATAAATTTTATTTATAACGAGACTATAGTTTCGAGGGCTTTGCCCTCTTCATCAGTCTAATGCAATTGGTTCACAGGAATTAATATATGAATGGATGTATAATTCCGACAGAAGTCTACTTCAATATATAAAAATTCTGCTACCCTCGACAAAAAAAACTTTCAATTTAATACGAGTTTATATTTTTCTACTTCATTCAATGGCCTTATTGAAAAACAAAACAAATCACATCCCGAAATTCGCAGAATTAAGATTACTCTCTTCCAAATTATTAGGAATTTTTCTTATAAATGGAATTCAAATGAATTTTAGTGTTTGAAAACTTGCTTGATCTCATTTATTTTGTCCCTTGGTCCATGATAAATAAAGCTCCATTAAAATTGTATTTTCATTATACTTGATTTCAATTCATTTTATTTTCTCATGAACTCTCACATCAATAAAGTACAGAAAAATTCACCGTCATGATTCACGAATAATAAGCACCTTTCATGTGAGGTTGTTTTTTTGTTTTTGTTTTGTTTTTTTTATAAATAATCAGCTCTGTAAAGTCAATTCCAGTTATGTCTCTTTTTATCTCACTCGAGATTATTTCTCTCTTTCGAACCATCTCTCACGGACATCGACATTGTGATGAATGATAATCCCGTTAGATTTGATCATTTTGGAATATGTATTTTATAAAAATAATGCTAAAATATTCTTGAGTTATATTGGTTACATGAATGTAATGGATTGAATTTTAATATATTAAATTAAATCAATAAATTGAAGAAAAATTTAAAGTTTTTTAAGACTCTCTGTTCTTGGCAATTTTCGCACCAAAGATAAAAAATGGTAATGCTAATTATGTGCCATGCTTATTTGCTACACACGTTTAAACTCCCCTCCCCTATCTACAGCCTAAATGACAATTCAATGTTTTTCAATCAGAAATTTTTAAACTGCTAAGACCAAAATCTAATCAGGTCTTAGAACTTTATACGACTTTCCTTTCTCGTGCTAAAGGGTTCTTTAAAGGGGAACGTAGATTCATATAGGATCAAAATAAAAGTTATAAGATATCATGCTTAACAATATTTTTTTTTGGTTTTCGTCCTTTCTAGCCATAAGCGAATTTACGATACTTATTATTATTATTTTTTTTTTGATTTGTCTCTACCCCGGGGTCAGGTTTTATCCGGATGCCTCGTGTCGGATTCGAACCCAGGTTCACTTGGTTAGCATGCTGACACGCTAACCCCTAGCCTACACGACCCCCCCCACAAAAAATATTTTAAAATCGTTTCAAAGATTTTATTCCATTGTTAGAAGCCGGTTATAATATGCGATTCTACCCTCACCGACTCCCTCGATTCGCTGGCTCATCGAAGAAATGTCTCTGCCCTTTCCCTTTTCTTTAGATACTATCACGGCAGGTGCGCTGATGAGATAAAATCAATAATTCCCCCCAAAGCATGCTTTGCACGTACCACGCGTTTTGCCGACTCCCAACACTCTTTCGCGGTCAAATTAGAAAAGTGCCGGACCACTTCATTCGCCAATACATATATCCCCATGACTTCAAGGAACTGGAACTCTCTCCCAGCCTCCATCTTTCCCAGCACCTATAATCTTCAAACCTTCAAAACCGGAGTGCATAGACACCTACGTCTACATCCTCTCACTTAATCAACTTTCTCTTCTCTTCGGTAATGCAAGGGTCTTTCAAGATCCATAGGAGCTGCGTCTTTACTGGTGCACCCCTTCTTGCATTCGATTGCATTAAAAAATAAAAAAAATGCTAGTAACTTCAGATCACTGTACTATTAAGCTAATGTTGGAAATTTTGAACGTAAACTCTTAAAATAAATTATGTTTATTTGTTGGGCTCCTAATTGACTCTTACTTATATGATAGTTAGTTGTTATAAAAGTTTTTTTTCCTGGTCTTTATAACAGGCTGAGAGCAAGCATTACTGGCGTGGCAATCTCTGGTTTTTTTAAGAGGAGATTGAGGGAGTGGGTTTCTTGCGAAAAGTCACTAAGTACACTTTTGTTGGATTTTTATCTAATAGTATGTAGATTTGAGTTTCGATCATATTTATCGATATAAAAATACTTGAAGGGCATCAAAATAACACAAACCTTATTAAACGTAAAAAACAATTTCACTAAGTACACAATGATTTTACAGAGCGAAAAGTAATTAAGTTACTAGCAATTTGAACCGCGAAAGTTAAATAATGTAATCAATAATTGCTTATGTTAATTCTACATTTAGAAAATTATTTTATTATTTTTTGAAAAGGAAAAAATGAATTGAGCACACGACAGGATGATTAATAATAAACAGACTTAAAGATGAGCACGGAAATAAAGTTGCTCTGGGTATAGTGAAAATGACGTGCGATAATTGGTTAGGGAAATGAGACTTAGGTATGAGGTGGGTTGCTCTTATAGCAATTGTTTTCTTAAATATTTGATCTTGAGTGGTGGGTGTGACTCGTGGATCTCTCTCTCAATGCTTAGACCTGAAATTGACTGAGTTTAATATTATTTACTTTACTGAAGCTAATTGTATAAAATGAATTTACAAATATATATATATAAATTTACTACAATTCTCATCTGTCTGATTCTTTGGGGAATCGAAACAGAAGAATTTTGTTCAGTTTTTCAATAATAAATTTTATTTAGAATGTTTATATGTTAACATTTTAAATGAAAGCGAAAGTTAAAACTATTATCCGGTCACTGCCCTATTTTGGTGCACTTGGGACCAGACTCGTTTTGATAGTGAACCAAGAGTTGAAAAAAGATACAAGACCCAGCCGGGTATGATCCGACATCTTCTGCGTTAAGCCCGCAAATGCCTTCTCCATTTAGGCGATGGATCCCCTGACTAGATCCTATAATCAAATCTTATATATATTCAACTCTCTAGTTCAATCGCGTTTTTCTTCTATTTTCCTAATAGTATGGTTGTTATAAATTTACTACAATTCTCATCTGTCTGATTCTTTGGGGAATCGAAACAGATGAATTTTGTTCAGTTTTTCAATAATAAATTTTATTTAGAATGTTTATATGTTAACATTTTAAATGAAAGCGAAAGTTAAAACTTTTATCCGGTCACTGCCCTATTTTGGTGCACTTGGGACCAGACTCGTTTTGATAGTGAAGTTTTAACTTACGCTTTCATTTAAAATGTTAACATATAAACATTCTAAATAAAATTTATTATTGAAAAACTGAACAAAATTCATCTGTTTCGATTCCCCAAAGAATCAGACAGATGAGAATTGTAGTAAATTTATAACAACCATACTATTAGGAAAATAGAAGAAAAACGCGATTGAACTAGAGAGTTGAATATATATAAGATTTGATTATAGGATCTAGTCAGGGGATCCATCGCCTAAATGGAGAAGGCATTTGCGAGCTTAACGCAAGAAGATGTCGGATCATACCCGGCTGGGTCCTGTATCTTTTTTCAACTCTTGGTTCCCTATCAAAACGAATCTGGTCCCAAGTGCACCAAAATAGGGCAGTGACCGGATATATATATATATATATATATAAATGCAAATAAAAATAAAAACAAAAGGATGGATTAAGGTTTTCAATGCTAATGGTAGAATTGTTTATATTTTAACCATGTGAATTTATTGAATCATTAATTTGAATTTAACAGAGCAGAATGGAATGAAGTGAAAATTAGAGAAATTGTATTTGAAGATAATTTACATTCCTTTGTTTGGCCGGATTGATAAGATGGCGTCTGGGTTCTCTCTCTGCAGCTATTTCTTCCTTTTCGTGAACTCCTTCTTCAAGGAATGTGTTGATTCCTTCCGTCGCCCTAGCCGCCGATTTATATTTTAGGCGTCAATTATTTAATGTCGACGAGTGCCCAAAAAGGAATTTTCGGCGTATGGTAAGAGTAGACGGTGCTCAAAATAATTCCACGGACCACTGTTCAACTTTCCTCACGGAGCAAGCTGACTTTTTAATGCGCATGGTGTGAGTGAGGTAAAAAATATGTGATAAAAAATATTTTTGACACAGAATGAAATTAGAAAAATTATAATCTATAGTCAATTATAAACATAATATATTCATCCCAGACCATTTGAGTGGTGGGACGTCGAACCAGACCACCCCAAAGTGTAGTTTTGCAACATGAAAAAAAAATATTTTTTATCACATATTTTTTACCTCACTCACACCATGCGCAGTACCTGGTCCACCAGCTACAGCCAGCCAGACTGGTCATTCCCTGTACAACTATCATAGACGGTACTATTAAGCATAATTTCTAGTTGTGTCAAATCCGTACTCAAAAATGTGTCACCAGCTCTTGGACTATAAAGAAAGGATGTGAATAGTATAGAATATGAAAATAGTGGCTTGGAGCTGGTTTGAATGAGAATATGTATAATATAGGACCGAGTATAGAATGGATTGTTTATGGAAAATTATATTGAGAATGAATAATTATTGAATGTCTTGAGAAAGTATAGGATATAGAATAGAGAGAATAGAGAATAGAAAAGTGATCAGGATATCGAATGGAATAGAATGTATAGAGAGTAGAATATTGAATAGAGTGATTAGAATGATTAGGATATATATATAATAAAATGTATAGAGAGTAGAATATTTAATAGAATGATCCTCCGTTCTCGATGTTAAGTGTTTATATTTTCTCGTGATGGCTTGTCCGTTCTTCTTCATTAAAATCAATAATTTCCCAAAGCATGCTTTGCACGCAGCACACGTTTTGCCGACTCCCAACACTCTTTCGCGGTCAAATTGGAAAAGTGCCGGACCACTTCATTCGCGAATACATATATCCCCATGACTTCAAGGAACTGGAACTCTCTCCCAGCCTCTATCTTTCCCAGCACCTATGATCTTCAAACCTTCAAAACCAGGGTGCATAGACACCTACGTCTACACCCTCTCACATAATCAACTTTCCCTTCTCTTCGGTAATGCAAGGGTCTTTCGAGATCCATAGGGGCTACATCTTTACTGGTGCACCCCTTCTTGCATTCGATTGCATTAAAAAAAAAAAAAAAAAAAAAATTCGAAACCAATAGCATCGAGTTATTCCTTTCTCCATGCTTGCTATGACAAATTCTCCAAAAATCTGGTTCTCCTTTCCTCTCTGTGTGTTCAACTTCATGATTCATTTTAAAGCAAAATTATAAATTATTATTTATTTTTATACTGAAAATAAAAAGAGATTATTAAACAATTCTGATAGATTCATTAAATATATCACATTAATCATCTGTTCTTGCGTAAATTTACAATTGAATGTATTTTTAATGTTAAAAATTGCTAAATAAATTATATATAGAATAATCTTAATATTAAATGATTTTTAATATTGTATTTATCTAAGTAATAAATCCTATGTTCAAGTAAAGATTTAATAAAAAAAAATCAAATAAAAATATCATTATTCGACCCTCTTTTTTTCTTTTTTTTTTTTTTTTTTTAATGCAATCCAATGCAAGAAGGGTGTACCAGTAAAGATGCAGCCCCTATGGATCTCGAAAGACCCTTTCATTACCGAAGAGAAGGGAAAGTTGATTAAGTGAGAAGGTGTAGACGTAGGTGTCTATGCACTCCGGTTTTGAAGGTTTGAAGATTATAAGTGCTGGGAAAGATGGAGGCTGGGAGGGAGTTCCAGTTCCTTGAAGTCCTGGGGATATATGTATTGGCGAATGAAGTGGTCCGGCACTTTTCTAATTTGACCGCGAAAGTGTGTGGGAGTCGGCAAAACGCGTGCTACGTGCAAAGCATGCTTTGGGGGGAATTATTGATTTTATCTCATCAGAGCACCTGCCGTGATAGTATCTATAGAAAAGGGAAAGGGCAGAGACATTTCTTCGATAAGCCAGCGAGTCGAGGGAGTCGGTGAGGGTAGAATCGTCAATTAGCCTGACGGCTCGTTTCTGAATTGCATCCAGGGTAGCAAGAGAATATTTTGAGGCTCCTCTCCATAGATGAGAGCCGTATTCGAGACAGGCGCGGATTTGGGCCTTGTAGATGGTGAGAAGTTGTGGGGGTTTGTAAAATCGCTTGGACCTGAATAAGAAGCCAATCTTCCTTGCTGCAGATTTCGCTACAGAGGAGATGTGTTCATTCCAAGACAGGTCAGATGCGACAGAGACGCCCAACATGGATAGGCTGTCACACATTTTCAGGGTATTCGAATCGAAGTGAATATCAGGGAAATCTTTATTTTCGCGCCTAGAAATTAGACAACATTGAGTCTTGTTTGAATTAAAGTTAACTAAATTTTGAGAGCCCCATTAATTCAGTTTGTCTAGGTCGAGAGTAATTGAGGAGGCAACATTGATTCGATTATTCGGGAGTGAGGGTTTGCCGTGTAGAGTGCTATCGTCGGCGTAACAATGAGTGGGGTTTGCCGTTTGATCAATAAGGTCGTTTATATAAATTAGGAAGAGTGTGGAGGAGATTACGGAGCCTTGGGGAACACCAGAGTTTGTGGAGAACGATTCAGATGATGTTCCATCCACCACAACTTTTATACTTCGGTTTGTCAGAAAGCTTTCTATCCATTCTACCAATCTGTCCTTCTGCAATTTCATTAATTATATTAGGCTGTACCCGTGGGTATATTGTAAACTAAACTGGCTTCAAATAAAAATGCTCAAATTTTCGAAATCTATGCAGTCTATGATTGAGTACAGACAGCTACGACTATTAGGAAAAAAATTATAAAACAATTCGCACATTAGTAAAAGGCCGCCCAATAAAAATAAAAAAAGAAATGATTCAGCCTTGCTACAAAGAGTTGCTAACTTTGAGCAAAGAGAAAAAAATGACCTTCTGAAGCTTTACGAGAAGGGGATTATTCCTCATGAACTTCATCCCTAGTATAAATCCCTTCTGGACGCTTCTTACAAAAGGGATTGCATGCCAGAACCTGGACTTGACCATGATGACGAAGAGTCTTCCGGTGAATAAATTTTTAATTTTAGATTTTTTTTATAAATAATTTTAGAAAATTGGATAATAAACGATTTTTTCTTTTGCTAAATTTTGTTGTTTAACTCCCTTTACTACCTTATTATACAAGTTAAAAAAAATTCGACACACTTTGTGACTTTTTGCACTTTACGATAACGAGAAACGAGTCACTCAGTGCTTCGAGGCTTTCATTTTTATTTCACTTATTAAATATATGTAAAGTAATTTAATCAATTGTGTGAGGTATAAATCATATTTATAATTACAAAAAACAAAAGCTAAACAATTAAATTGCATACTTAAGTATTTATAAAACTAATCGTAATTTTGAAATTGCGGTTATCTGAAAATGAAGAAAATGTTAGTTAATGACTTTTCACATGAACCCCATGGAGGCCTTGAGTTTGAATATGGTTTTTAACCGACTTCAAAAAAGGAGGAGGTTCTCTATTCGACTGAATTTTTTTTTTTTTTTTTTTTGTGCCTATGTTACCTCATATCTCCGCCAATTCTCAACCGATTTTGAAAAATTTTTTGCATTGGGTCCAGTCTAGCTTCCGATTGGTCCCATTTTTTTCGTATTTTTTTCATAGGTATTAGACCTTTTTTATTAGGTTTGTTTAGACCTAACCTCTTTGTTTATGAACCGATTTCGATGGTTCTTTTTTTATCCGAAAGGGGTGTCTTAGGGATGGTGTCATATTAATTTGGTCAAGTTCTGATGATATGATCACTATTAATAACATCACTAAAAAGAGAAAATAAAAATAATTTTTAAGAAAAAATAAAAACCGACTTCAAAAATTAAATGCAACAAATAAAATACACTAAAAGGTATAAAATAATTATTATCTTATTTAGTTACAACTAAACGACGAAATATTAACATGAAATTACTTTTTAAAGTTGGTGCCAAACATATACCTTTATGAATCGCACTCGACGGATCTTACTTAGTACGTTTGGAGGGTATGCTCGCTTATAGGTATAGTTAGTTTGGCACCGACTTCAAAAAGTAATTTCATGTTAATATTTCGTCGTTTAGTTGTAACTAAATAAGATAATAATTATTTTATACCATTTAGTGTATTTTATTTGTTGCATTTAATTTTTTGAAGTCGGTTTTTATTTTTACTTTATCCAATGCAAAGCATGGGTAAAGTATTGTAATCGCTCTCGGGGCAAGCGTGGCTTCAAAGGGTCCTCAGGTAAAGACTACGGAACCCATGGACTCAATTAAAGTCACAAATTGTAGTATTCAATTAGGTTGAATTTTAGCACGTGACGGTTTTGCCAAAAATTACAAGGGGTCTCGTCGAGAGGCCAAAAAGTGCGATTTTTTTCATTTAGTGCGTGCGGATGTATGTATGTATGTATGTATGGATGGATGTATGTTATCGTTTTTTTGGCCCACGATTTTTTCCACACCGTTACACCGATTGAAATGAAATTGAAAACCTACCATTAGTTTAACAAAATGAAGCGCTGATTAGTTTTTGGTACATATCGGCCCACAAACATTAGTACTTTATTTCAGTACTTTTTTAGTTTTTTCTAAATATCTTGAAAATGACTTAACCAATTTTGATGAAATTTAATATCCTAATTAAGTACACTTGGGGACCACAAAAAAGGTTAAATAAAGTTTTTGGTAAAATTATATTTTAAAGTACTTTACTCTAGAGTAAGATGGTACTTTTTTTAATTTTTTAAATTCTTTAAAATTTATTCATTTGAAAGTTTTAATATAGCTCATTTAGCCTTGCTTAAGTAAGAATGGATAGGCTTCTCTCTGTGAAATGCTAAGAATTTGGGAGGAATTTTTATGAGTAAACCATAGCAACTGCGTTGTTTTCTTATCCGTTACCTTTGCTGAAGACAGAGAAATCGATTTTAAACCAAAAATAGCGATTGATTCTCATCTAGTACTTGAGGAATAATCATTCTATATTGGATTTTTGACGTTTCGGTTTTTATTAGTAACCATTGCTGAAGACATAGAGAAATCGACTTTAAACCAAAAATAGCGATTGATTCTCATCTAGTACTTGAGGAATAAACATTCTATATTGGATTTTTGACGTTTCGGTTTTTATTAGTAACCATTGCTGAAGACATAGAGAAATCGACTTTAAACCAAAAATAGCGATTGATTCTCATCTAGTACTTGAGGAATAATCATTCTATATTGGATTTTTGACATTTCGGTTTTTATTGGTAACCATTGCTGAAGACATGGAGGAATCGACTTAAAATCAAAAATAGCCATCGATTCTCATCTAATACTTGAGGAATAACCATTCTATATTGGATTTTTGGCGTTTCGGTTTTTATTGGTAACCATTGCTGAAGACATAGAGAAATCGACTTTAAACCAAAAATAGCGATTGATTCTCATCTAATACTTGAGGAATAACCATTCTATATTGGATTTTTGACATTTCGGTTTTTATTGGTAACCATTGCTGAAGACATGGAGGAATCGACTTAAAATAAAAAATAGACATCGATTCTCATCTAATACTTGAGGAATAACAATTCTACATTGGGTTTTTGACGTTTCGATTATTATTGGTAACCATTGCTGAAGACATGGAGGAATCGACATAAAATCAAAAATAACGATCGATTCTTATCTAATACTAGAGGAATAGCCTTGTTGCATTCCATTTTTGATGTTTTGACCATTAATGGCAACCTCTATTGAAAACGTGGAAGAATCGACTTAAAATCAAAAAGACTAAATTCTTTTTTGGTAAACAACTCAAGTTTGATTGATTGTTATTTTTGATTTTAAGTCGATTCCTCCATGTCTTCAGCAATGGTTACCAATAATAATCGAAACGTCAAAAACCTAATGTAGAATTGTTATTCCTCAAGTATTAGATGAGAATCGATGGCTATTTTTGATTTTAAGTCGATTCCTCTATGTCTTCAGCAATGGTTACAATAATAACCGAAATGTCAAAAATCCAATATGGAATGGTTATTCCTCGACTCTTAAATGAGAATTATTTTTGAATTAATGTCAATATGAACTACAAATTGCAAGTGATATCTGATTAATAATAAAGGAACAAACATATTAATATTTCAAATGAATTTGGATAAAGTTTAGCAACGATCCGTTGCAGTTTATTTTCTTAAAAATTATTTTTATGGAAGTTTCAGTGTGTGTTTTTGTGTTAGTGCTTGTTCTTTTTTATGTGTATATGAATTAAAATGAACAGACACTATGATATCAGACCACCCCTCCACACAAGCTTTGCTTAATGAGAGGTGTTGCATTAATTATTGAATTTGAAAGTGTTTTTCTTTTTAATTATACAATAAGACTTATTTTTAACCGACTTCAAAAAAGGAGGAGGTTCTCTATTCGACTGAATTTTTTTTTCTGCCTATGTTACTTCATATCTCCGCCAATTGTGTACCGATTTTGAAATTTTTTTTTGCATTGGCTTCAGCCTACTTTCCGATTGGTCCCATTTTTTTTTCATGGTTATTAGACCTTTTTTATTAGGTTTTTTAGACCTAACTTCTTTGTTTATGAACCGATTTCGATGGGTTTTTTTTATCTGAAAGGGGGTGTCTTAGGGATGGTGTCATATTAATTTGGTCAAGTTCTGATGATATCATCACTATTAATAACATCACTAAAAAGAGAAAAATAAAAATAATTTTAAGAAAAAATAAAAACCGACTTCAAAAAATTAAATGCAACAAATAAAATACACTAAAAGTTATAAAATAATAATTATCTTATTTAGTTACAACTAAACGACGAAATATTAAGATGAAATTACTTTTGAAGTTGGTGCCAAACATATACCTTTTATGAATCGCACTCGACGGATCTTACTTAGTACGTTTGGAGGGTATGCTCGCTTATAGGTATAGTTTGTTTGGTACCAACTTCAAAAAGTAATTTCATGTTAATATTTCGTCGTTTAGTTGTAACTAAAAATGATAATTATTATTTTATAACATTTAGTGTATTTTATTTGTTGCATTTAATTTTTTGAAGTCGGTTTTTATTTTTTTCTTAAAAATTATTTTTATTTTATACAATGTACATCTTTTTATGAGTGCAAAAATAAATATTCTATTCTATTCTAATAGATGATTGCTCTAAAGGATCATCATCGGTCATAGTCGATCATGAAATGTCGTCATCAAAGAGTTTCTAATTATCAAATACAGGCAAAATTAACTACAAAAATACATTTATATATAGATATTATCTCTTTTAGCTCCGAATTCCGATAATGGAAGTATCTCATGATTACTTGTATTTCACCCTACATCTTTTGACTGTAGAGAGTTATTTCACTGGTAACAATGAACATGGAACTCCAAATCCACCGATGTTTTCGATTCCCTATTGGAAACTTTCATATCTAATATATTCCAATATGGATCTTAGGACTGGAATTGACAATATGACTATCGACGTATTTGACGACTCAAATGGTAAAATTAAACATAATTTTTCTTAAATATTAAACTTATAATTAATACTTATAATAATAAATATTCAGTTCTATCTCGATCAACTAGTTCATTTGAATGTTCAGCATTAGGAATGTCATTATTCAGTAATGATTATCTACCTACCGCTTTGAAGTATCTGCCCTTGAAACTTGAACCATTATAAAAAACTAATTGGCTGTTAAATAAGCAATTATTAATAGTTCTTTTACATATTTTATACAGAAAAATAAATAAATAAATAAAACAAAAAATGGAATAAAAGAAAATCGTAAATAAAAAAATAAATTGGTGGAATTCGAATATTTTTTTAAAGGGAAGTTAAAACGAAGAAAAGAGGAATGAAAGGTAATCATCTATTATATCACAACATCAAAAAATAACATTTTTTTAAATTATTTTATTTGTCCAATTATGCCTTATGGAAGATTCAAAAGTCGAAGGTCCCTTGTTTCTTGATTGCCCATTCATTTTATTTATATCCTTGTCATTTATTTTCTAATTCGATAGTCGATAATAAGCAAATAAAGATAGAAAATCTTATAATCACCAACTTATATTTTCTACATATTTTCTACATATATGGGCTTTATTTTTACATTTAAAATTTTCCTCAACACTCTCTCACAAAATCATTCCAGCGCTCATCCAGCCCTAATGTAAATTTTTGAATTTTTAGCTAACCCTTTAATCTTAAAGTAGAGGCCCTTATCTTTTTAACACGCGAAACAAAAATTCAGAGAATGCCTCCGCAGTAATTTCCTTGAGTTGGTCTCAGAAAAAAGCGAATTTTCAAAAACAAAGACAATCTCAATGAAAATATTTGAAACAAATTTTCATTTCATAGTTTCTTTATGAACTATTCATTTACACAATTCACCTGTAATCCCGGGAAAATTTATTCATTTTAGAAAGTAGTAAAGATATTTAACAATAAAAAACAAAAGTTTGGGTTCCTGTGGGGTTCGGCTAGCCTAATGTGCAATGACTATTTAGCTTTAAAGAGAGAATTATTTCCTAGATTAAGTGAAAAAAAAAATTGGCTCCTGGCCAGTTAGGAAGACCAAATACTTCACTCTACTACGGAGCGATGCGAGAGGGTTTCACGTTTGTACAAAAAAGAAACAGATAAAACTGTTTTTAATTTGACTCTCTTCACTGAATAAAGAAGACAATCGAACGAAGTACATAAATTTTATATTTACACTTGATATATTATAGAACATAAATCAAACTCAACTCGAGAAAAATAAAATCCTAGTTAATGTGATCCTTGAGTTTCTTGATGTCTACTGCAAAAAGTTTTTATTAGAGATACTAATTTATTCAATAAATTTCTATCTCGAATCACCATATCTTATAAACCCAGAAATACAACATACGTTTGGACCGGCTTTTATTTCAAAATGCTATGCTAGAAATGTAGCAGAAGTACAAAGAGAATAATTATCACATGGAGTTTCAGGCAGATCCTCCTATGCGATTCACAATTAATCGGATAAACGATAAGTTTTAAACGAATGGAATTGTTCACGATGTTTATATACAACGTTTCGGAAAACCAAGAACATCAAACGAACTTCACCAGCCAAGAAAGAGTACTGGAAATTTATTGCGAAACATCCAAAAAATCCATTCCAATTACATAATATAGGCCAATTTTATATAAAAACTAACTGTTACATTTTGCTTCACCTAAAATATATAATAGAATCAGTTACTTAACTTGAATGACTTAATCTAGAAATAAATTTTTTAATTAGATAAATGGACGCCTGCAACTCTTAGGCTAGGCATTCAGTGAACAGAGGTGCTAATTTTATTGTATTCTTAGGGGATTAACGAGAAGTCTAACTTCTAAAATCCTTAAGATATCAAATTCGTTCATAATTTTCATTAATAAGGAAATAATTAGGGAATCCTTGCAATTTTTAAATTAATTAAACTTTATTCATTTCTAAACACTGGCAGATAAAAATCACCTCCGCGATGCAACTTCGAAGTATTTTGGAATTACTTGAAAATATTTGAAAGTACTAAGAAATATTTGGAAGTACTTGGAAATATTTGGAAGTACTTGAAATATTTGAAAGTACTTGGAAATATTTGGAATTACTTGGAAATATTTGGAAGTACTTGGAAATATTTGGAAGTGCAAGTGGAAGTAGGTGTACAGCATATTAGGTCGCGGAAAGTACTTGAAGATTAGCGCGCGGGTAGGCGGTGGTGTGCATGCTGGTTAGCTTTTTCAGGGGTCAGGTAGTCTTCACCCCTCGATTAAAGCCATGCCTATTTATGGACGTCTCGTAATCCCTGACAACTATGCAACAAATTGAGCATCTCTGCTCACCGAATGCCTACCCTAATAAATGCAGGCGTCCATTTAGCTCATTAAAAATCTCATACTAGATTAATTCAACCAAGTTAAGAATAATATTCAAACGCATCCCCTATAATTTAATAATAAAGTCAAGCCATTAAAGGGCCACGAAAACGAATAAAGAGTAGATTAAATATTAAATAAATAAAATTCCAAATTTATATAGACATTAGTTATTAGCTTTATTTCGGGCATCTGTGGTTAAGAGCAGGGGTGTCCATGCTTTTGGCTTAGCATGGGCCACATCTGAAGAAAAAATTGTCTCGGAATGCGAATAAAATATTATAATTCTATTGATATTTGTTATTCAGAAAAGATAGTTAATAATGTAGAAATAAGAACTTTATTTTTTTAGCTCATAGCGAGCTTCTAATTTTATTTTTTCAAACTTTATACTTGAAATTACCTTCTAGTATGTGTAAATATCTACATACTTACAAAAAGCGATATTATGTATTAGTATTTGTTTATATTTTTTCCTGGTTGGATAATTAATATAAAATTCTAATAAATTTTTCTTTCAGATCGGTATCTAATTGTTGTTCTAGAATATTCAATCAGAAAGTTTATTTCTAATGAAAATGGAGTCGAAAATAGTCCAAAATGATGATTATTTATTCAGAAATCTTGAAATCTAATTCCAGATTCAAAATTTAAAGTTAGCACTTTTATTTTGCGAATAATTTACAGTAGATTTCTTATGTTAGAGAAAAAAAATATCAGGCTAAATTGTTGTGTGTTTTCCAGTATCTTCATACATTTAAATCTCAATGTTTTAGGGAATTTTTTGACTTTATAATGGGCCACGGGTTGGACAGCTCTGGTTTAAATCGAATGGGATTAAAGGAGGATAGAAATGATAATTTATTTTTTCAAAGAGTCACGGATATAATAAACCCTGACTATCGATTATCTGTTGACATGTAAGAATGTGCAAAGGACTAAAAGTCAAGTTTTAGTCCAGAAGATAAATTTTCAATTAATTGTTATTGTTCTAGAAAAGCCCAATTCCTTGTCTCCTTGTATTTGAATGATATAACTATAGACTTGGCTAGTGATGTAGCATATAAATTACTGAAATAATAAATATTTTAGAAAATTAAAATATGAGAAGAAGAATTTTTAAATATTCGAAACTTCATTATTTTTCTTTTATCTTATTAGTTGAGCTTATAATTTTACTTTTAGTGAATTTTATTTTTGAAAAAAGCTTTACGTATTGTACAAATGCACATTCATATTTCGAAAAAGGGAATAAATATATCACTACACAGTACACATAAATCTCAATGTTTTAAGGAAATTTAAAATTTTATGTTGGGCCCCACTCATTTAAGTGCTGGGCCGCATGCGGACCACGGGTTGGACAGCCCTAGTTAAGAGGATAAGCCTCGGTCTTGTAAAAAGCATTACACCGGACATGAAAAGATTCCAGGTTCGAACCCCTTTTGTCAAAAAAAAATTAAACTGCAACGAATCGTTGCTAGACTTTATCCATAGTTGTTTAAAATATTAATTCGTTTATTCCTTTATTATTAATCAGATATCACTAACTATTTCTATCATTAATTAAATGTGATGTTGAATTAAAATAAAAAATAGCACTGATTCTCTTTTAATACTTGAGGATGAACAGTTCTAAATTTCAATTTTGACGTTTCCTATATTATTGGTATCTATTTTTGATTTTCAGTCGATTCTTTCATATATTCAGCAAAGGTAACGAGTTGATGCACTTGATGAAAAATGTGCAGTTTACTGTACCGGGCGAAGAACGAGGAGCTGGCCTATAGCTATATTTTTTTATAATTTTGAATATCAGTGGTGTCAATGCATTTGTACTTTACACTGCGTGTAAATATAATTTGACAGTAAAACGTCTTGACTTGATGAATAAACTGGCCCTTCAACTTGATAAACAAAAGTGGAAAGTCATCTGATGTAGGTACAATCATGCCACATAGGAAATCAGATTTATTAAAGGACGAATTCTAAAGGTATTTCCAACCACAATTTCTCCATTACAAGATAGAGGAAAATTAGAAAAACTGAAAAATTGTTAATTTTGCCCTGTTAAAAAGTTAGAAAAGCAACCTATCGTTGCATAATTTGTCTCAAACCTGTTTGTTTACAATGCAAGACATATTTGCAAGGAATGTATTTGAATTTGACATTTTCTAATTTTGCATCTGATGTGTTTATGTAGATTCGTAAATAAATGATATAAGTTTGAAGAGTTGCTATTTTTTATATTTAAGGGTGTAGTTTTGTGAATTGTTATAAGCCATAAAAGTTGTAAGATAAAAGTTTTAGATATAATTATTAATACATAAGTACCTTGTTAGAATAATGAAAATTCACTATTTATGTAGCCGGTCAATTTGACCTGATTGTAGTGGAAGCTTCCGTCTTCCTTCCTATATACATGACCTGCCCATTTCCACTTGAGAGTTTTTATAGTTGACACGATATTGTTTATTTTTGTTTTATAATAAATAGTTTCATTTCTTACTCTGTCCTGTTTTTTAATTTCTAAAATGCTTCTTAGCATTGCTCTTTGTGTAGTCTCCAGCTTGTTGTATAAATTTTTAGTAATGGACCAGGTTTGAGAACCATAAGTCAGAACTGGATTCACGCAGGATTTAAAAATATTTATTTTTGATCTTAAGTCTATACTTTTGTTTTTCAATATAAATTTTAGTGACCAGAATTTATTCCATCCTAAATTTATTCTTCTTTTAACCTCTTTATTTGATCTTTCGTTGAAACTTATCAATTGTCCCAAGTATATAACGTCTTCTTGATATTTTATCATTGTTTTATTTTCTTCTAGTATGATGTCAGTCTGTGGGCTAGAGGATATATAAACATTGATTTTTTGAAATTTAGTTCCAAACCCATAATTTTTCTTTTTTTAATTATTTGGTTTATCATTTCTTCTATTTGGGTCCTCGACGATGCTATTAGTACCAAGTCGTCTGCAAACCTCAAGTTATTTAGATATTCACCGTCAATCTTTATACCCATATTACACCAGTTAAGTTCTCTGAACATATTTTCTAATGCGCAGTTGAAAAGCGCTGGTGACAATGGGTCTCCTTGTTTCACTCCTCTTTCGATCAAAAAATATGGACCATTTGTCTTCTATAGTTATTCGTGATTCTGAATTTTTGTAAACATTTTTTATGAGGTTAATATAATCTGTGTCTATACCTTGGGAGTGCATTGATTTAAATATATAGTCGTGTTCAATTGTGTCGCATGCTTTCTTATAATCAAGAAATGCAATAAATAGATCAAATTGGTATTCTTTAGATTTTTCTATCAATTGGTTAAGGACCTGTAATTGATCGGTCGTCGAGAAGCCCTTCCTGAAGCCTGCCTGTTCTCTGGGCTGATTCTCCGTAAGCACTGGTCCCAGCCTCAAAGTAATGATTTTCATGAATATTTTTCCTATATTTGAGGATATTGTAATTGGTCTATAATTGTTTATGTCTTTTCTGTCACCCTTTTTGAAGATTAGGACAATATCAGATTTCTTCCATTGTATTGGAATTGTTTTTGATTTTAATATTTCATTAAATAATGTAATGAGTGGCTTTGTGATTTTTTCTTTCATATATTTAAATGTTTCATTATGAATTCCATCACTTCCAGGTGAGTTCTTATTATTTTTTATGTTCTTTTTATTATTTTTGAGACTTTAGATTCCCGGTATTTCTTCATTATTAATCTTTACTAGTTCGGTTTGATTTTTTGTTGTTTGAGATTTACTAGTATATAATTGAAGATGGACTAAAAAAGTGATCAGAATGGTGTCCCATGAGACAAGAAAAGAAGGAAAGGAAGATGGAGTGATGACATCAAGAATTTTGCAGGGAGCGAGTGGAGTAGAATAACAAGAGACAGAAACCTATGGAAAGAAATTGGAGAGGCCTATGCCCAACAATGGGCTCAACAATATTATAAAAATGTTTGTAAAATATGTTATTAATACACTGTATCAATCAATTTATTGTAAATAAAGGCTTAATAATAATAATAATAGTTGGAAGCTTAGTTAAATCAGCAAAGTACCCGTTACGGCTTAAGAACCCTCTCTAAATTTTACCTCGATAAGATTTTTAGATGTTGCATAAGAATTTTGAAAATATAAAAAATATAAAAAAATCATTTCTTTTCTATTTGGAGATTTTAATTATCTATACCGAAACGCTTTCTATATGTTAAAAAAAATAACGGCCTTAAAATTTCAGCTCAAAATTTGAATTTTTATACTAATAGTAAAAAAAAATCAATCCAAGTATTAATATTTAAAGATCACTTGAAAACGCCAAACATGAGTCACTAAAATATCTTTAAAATTGATAGAGATTTTCTTTAGGAGACGGACTGGTACCAATATGCAATTGGATGTTGATGAAAGCAGTCCACGGTGGTTGTAAAAAATAAGACTATAGAGGTTTTATTATTTTACATTTATTTGATAAAACCGACGTTTCGGAGATTTATTCTCTCCTTCTTCAGGGTAACAGGTTGACTTTTTGTTACCCTACGAAGGAGGCTCATCTGCAAACGTCGGTTTGTAACAAATAAATGTAAAATAATAAAACCTCTATAGTCTTGGTGGATATACATCAACATCCAATTGCATATCTTTAAAATTCTTGAGCGACCTTTAAAAATTCAAATTTTGAGCTGAAATTTTCAGACCTTTAATTTTATGACATATAGAAAGAGTTTCGTTATAGAAAATTAAAATTTGTCAAAAAAGTAAAAAATTGATTTTTTTTTATATTTTATATTTTTCAAAACTCTTGAGCGACTAAAAATAAATAATACCCAATTAAAATATATTTATTGTCATCATGTCATAGTATGATTATTGATTTTTTATTATTATCAATCAATCCGTTTTAAATGGAAACTTTATAAAATAAAATAATAATATTAGTGATAAAATTGAATAAGTAGTTTATAATGAAATGCAGTACATAAATTATTTAAATTTTTATTCAATTTCTGACGTTTTGGAGACTTTTTCTCTCCTTCTTCAGGGTATTGAATAGTTTTTGATGGGAGAGTATAACTCGGTTCAATACATCCATCAATAACTATTCAATGCCCTGAAGAAGGAGAGAAAAAAGTCTCCGAAACGTCGGAAATTGAATAAAAATTTAAATAATTTATGGACTGCATTTCATTATAACCTACTTATTTCGCTTACCAGTCCGTCTTTCTAAGAAAATAAATAAAATTAAATAATATTGAATGATACACTTTCAAAACCTCTATTTTGAATTTAAAATTGAATTTATTTATGAAATAGAAAACGAAAGGTTAGCGGTAAGAAGGGAGGAGGGGGTTCTATCGGATGGGCTTAGCTCAAAGGCAAGAACGAAGCCCGAGGAAGACGCTCTTTGATTAACTTGCCTTCGTCGAAAAAAAAAAAAACATTTCCATTGCCCTTTTCACTTAAAATGTTATGTATTCGTCTTCCATTTAAGCTGAAAAGCTTGTTTCGTTGATTATTATATCTTCATTTGACTTTACTTCCCTTTCTACTCAAGACAAACAAGCCTTTTTCTAAACAAAATTTTACATTTCATTTGTATAAAGAAATTGACTTATTTGTTGTTATTAGGATCCTCAAAATCTCATGGTATAAAAGGAAATAAAATATGTTCTTTTATTGGTGCATTTTGAAATAAAATCGTGTTTTTATGGTCCCGTTTAAAAAGTAAAAGTAGACCATAAAATGTCGCTACAATGTTTGTCAGTCTGCCTGTAAGTAGGAGCATTGTAGCTCGTAATCGAAATAAGATTCCAACTTAAAAATTGCAAGGTATTCATTATCAAAAATCATAATAAAATTTTAATCAAATTATTATTTTGAGAAGAGTCGAATCACATATATGAGGTTAAAAATAAAAAATATTTTTTATTACATGAGGAAGCATCTTTAAAAGTTTAATTTTTTAAATTTAATTCGATTTAAAATGATAGTATGAAAGCTGATGAAAGAAAGATGGCTGTCCAAAAAGTTATAAATTAGGAAAGAGAGGAATTCAGCCAGTAAAGGAAGGCTCTGTCGAATAAAACCTTCCAATTGTAGAAAACAGTTTCGGCTTTAATTAGATAATGCCATTTTCAGTTTTAATGAACTGTAATGAGCATAAAAGTATAAGAATATCAATACAAAACAAAATAAATTATGTAAATAAAAAAAAAAATTATTGGTTCTTACAATAACTTGGGGTAACTTGGCTCTTTCTCTACTTTTAAAGATAAAAGGTAAAATGGGATGCATCAAAAAATTTAACAATTATTAATATTGTAGAAAATATGGCTATTACAATTTAACAGTTTATGAAAATGTGAATCAATGTGGAACTTGTTCATTGTGGGGAGAGACCGATGGAAAATAGGTGCATTAGAAATAGCTAGTTGCAAAAGAATGTGGCTGGAAGAAATTACTCCTAGAATGAAAGAAAAAGAAGCTGATGTGATATTATATTGCGACAAGTGTCCTGGTCAAAATAAGAATAGGGCTATGTTTTCTCTGTTATTTCATTCGGTACAAAGGTTAAAATCAATAAGAAGAATACAATTAAAATTTCATTTAGCGGGGGACATACCTACATGAGATCTGACACTGTTCATAGCACTATAGCTTCATGCATAAAATACACGTAATATTTTTGCCCATCTCAATGGCCTTTGATTATATCATTAGCTAGAACAAAACCACGTCCTTTTATTGTAATAAAAAATAGAATACAACAATTTCGATAATTGGTCTGCAATCCAGAATACTTTTTTCCACTAAACATGCAAGACGATAAAGGAAACAAAATTAAATGATCTGAACTATGCTCATTAAAGTTCATTAAAGATTCGAATGATGTAAAATTATACAAATCATACCATAAGAAAGGAGTTTGTGAAGCTACAATTATGAGGTGCAGGAAAATTGATGCAATCAAATTAGACATAGCTTGTAATCAAAATCAAGGTAGGTATAGTGCAAAGTACAAAGATCTTAAATTGAAAGTTTCTTTTTGCTGAGAGTTGCAGAATTTTTATTAATCAAAGAAGACAATAAAAGAGTGTGTTTTCTGCTGGAAAAATATTTTTTTTAATTGATTTATAACGAGACTATAGTTTCGAGGGCTTTACCCTCTTCATCAGTCTATTATCTATCTATTAATAGACTGATGAAGAGGAAAAGCCCTCGAAACTATAGTCTCGTTATAAATAAATTAAAAATTAAAAAAATTATTTTTCCCAGCAGAAAACACCCTCTTTTATTGTCTCCTTTGATTTATAAAGATCTTATTAAGCTGTGTGAAAAAATGATTATATCCCGAGAATATAACGAAGAATATAGAAATATCCCTTGCTCCTCTGCTACAGTAGATTGTTTACAAGAAACGGATACAGAAGACGAGAATAATGACCAAACGTTCTCTAATATTTAATATTTTGTTTATTTTGCTTATTTTTTGTATGAATAAACGTTGTTTTAGTAATTTTTGAATAAAAGAGTATTTAAATATTCAGAAATTTGTTTTTTTTTTATAGTTTTTCGTGTTTGAATTTTATTTATTTATTTACCTGTCAGAAAGGGCTAACTACTATCTTTTTAAATGTGTCATTCATCTGAAAAGAGCTAAGTACATTTTTTTACAAACTAAATATTAAAAAAATATTAATTATAAAATTGTCCTCTAATTATCTGGAAATCAATAATTAATATATATTAAAATCTAAAATATCATTCATTTATTAAAATTTATATAAAACTGCAGTCTAATCATCTCATTTTTTGCCTTTATTTTAAATGTATGTAAATGTAGGTTGGATCCTTTTTGCAAAATAGAGACGAAGTGCAGAAAGAGTTGTTATTAAACACAAAATTATAAAAAACATATATACCTAATGTGTGTATTGGTATTGGTATATTCATTACTTATATCGCTCAATTTCAAAAGCGAATGATTTTTTTCATTCACTTTTGAAATTATCATATAAGTAATGAGCATACCAAGACCAATGCACACATTATATATGTTTTTTGTGTTTAATATTCCATAACAACTCTGTCTGCACTCAATGTATTGAGTTTACAAATACCAATTATTATTTTATTTTTTATTTATATAATTAATTTGTCTTATATTGATATTCTTATACTTTTATGCTCATTACAGTTCATTAGAACTGAAGATGGCATTATCTAATTAAAGCCGAAACTGTTTTCTACAATTCGGTGTTTTTATTCGACGGAGGCTTCCTTTACTGGCTGAATTCCTCTCTTTCCTAATTTATAAACACTCTGTATAGTTTTATTTTATGTTTTAAATATATTGTCAATGCACATATAGATTGTGTGTAATATTTCAAGAAAATATTTCCGATCAAATTTGGTCGAAATTCGATTATAAGAATTTATTTGCTTTTGGAACATTTCATTTATTCTGCGGTTGGGAAACCAAGTCAAAGAATAATAGAAAATAATTTTTGGTTTATTAGCGAAAATTAATAATTCATTGCGACTTCTAATGAAAACCACACGGAAGGAGGGGAGGTTTAGCCAATGGTGAAAAACAATTATGTTTTTATGGATGTGTTGGTGTTCATCGTTAGCGAACGCTTCAAATGGTTGTTGATTTTTCAAAATACATACTCATACATACTGCTTTTGTTTCAAAATGCAATAAAATGAAAAATAAAAAAATCTTCAGAAGTGCAGAGCAGGGTTTAAAGGTCACTGAGTTAAAAGGTATTCTCTTCATTTAGTCCTAAAAGAAAACATCTGCTGAATACCTTGCCTTTTCAAAATAAACTTAGCGTTAGTGATATCAAAATATTTAAAAGAACAAAAGAGCTAAGTAGGATGGATGTACCTAAATCTAATGACCTAACGATATTTAAAGAATTTTAAATAAAGTTTTGTGCTATAAAAAGAGGCATTATTCAGAAAAAAGATTTTTATCTGCTATTAGTATGATATTCATTTATATATTCCTGTATGTTTAATTGAAAGCAGGTGACATCACCTTGATAGAATTTGCTCTTGTATATATTTTATATTAATAAGTGGCATTTTGTCCTGAATTTTAGCTTTATAATTTAAACAAATTAATGACATAAAAACATTTCCAAATGACCAAAATTTAAGAAGTACATACTGTCTCTTAAAAAAGTTTCACTTTTCCAAATTTAAAATTTAATTTTAGACTTTCTAGTGAATTCAAATTCATTATTATCTGGCTAAATAACTTAGTTTGCGAAGTCAAACATATAATAAAAAAAAAAAAAAAAAAATCATTATAGAAGTGAGAATGTAAATTAAATAAAGCTGGTCTAAAAGAGAATCAACATCTGTAATCTGATGAAATCCATTGAGGGATTAAAGTGAATTTTAGGATTATTGAATTGAAACTGAAGAAATTGAGTGCCAGTTCATTCGAACCACTCCATTTTGACATTCTCTATCGAGTAATGGACATTTTTAATTTGTTAATGGATTATTAATATTTAAAGCCTCTTGTTGAATTATTCACATCCCATTAGAAACCTTTAGCTAAATTTATTTAAAGGTAAAAGATGTTTTATTATACCATAATATACTTATGTCTATGGTATGTAAAGATTATTTTACATATTATTATCTGTTGGTAAATATTTGAAGCCTTTACGGTCATATTATTCTATCAAATTATCATGATTTATTATTGTGCAGGAAGTCAGAGAAGTAATATTTCATTAAATAATATTAAAAGAGGCGTAATTATTTTTTAGTATACTTAATTCAAAAATGGAAACAATTAATTATTAATTTATTTATTGCATTTTTTAGTGAAGTTAATTTAGTATAATCTTTGAAGTGAAAGTTGTTAGCTGGGACTAACTTTTCAAGGCCGTTAGGTTTTGGCGACAGCGTATGAAGTGAAAATAGTGGGGATAGCCATGGAGTCAGAAACCAGAGAGAGGGTGCTTTCGAGTTTTTCGTGGCTGCACAAAGTCTTATGAAAAAAATAAAATAAAAATTTCAGCCAGAGCCGAAGTGAGCCTCTTCCGATCCATAGACTAAATCTCAGGGTACTAGTCTATAATTTTAGTTTATATATTATATAGATAAATTACCACCACTTGATATACCGTAATATAGGTAAATATAATCTCTGAGCCTAGCATTAAAAAATGTATAGTTCTTTATTATTATTTGTATTATTATTATTATTAATAGCAATCCAGGACCTGAATATTATTTTGAGCAATTTCAAAAATTAAAAGAATTATCTAATATTTCCTAAAATAAAATTAAAATTTTTTATAAAAAATTAATTTTTTTTAGTCGAGGATTGGATGATAGGCAGTCCAGAAATAATCATCATCATCATTGAGTATACAGTCCTAAGACTGGTTTGATGAAACAATCCGTCTCCACTCGACTCTGTCCCCCGGCAGTTCTGTTTGACCTCTCTAAATGTCTGGCATCCCATATCCCCAATTATTTGTTTGAAATATTCTAATCTGGGTCTTCCCCTTCCCCTTTTCTTTCCCACCTCCCCCTCCAAGATATCCCTAAGCAGTCCCCCATGTCTCAGTGTGTGCCCCATCATCTGACCTCTTCTCTTCTTCAGACTCTTCCACACGGTTCTTCTTTCTCCGATTCTTCCAAGAACTTCTTCATTTGTAATTTTATCCATCCATTTGATATTCATCATTCTTCTGTAGCACCACATTTCGAAAGCCTCCAATCTCTTTCTCTCCGCTTTTCCAATTGTCCAGGTTTCACACCCGTACATGGCTATGCTCCATACATATGTCTTCAATAGCAACTTCCTGTTTGCTAAGCTGATTGAGGAGGAGCATAGTAGTTTTTGTTTTGAATTAAACCCCATTTTTGCTTGGGCAATTCTTGATTTAATTTAATTTAATTACCAGAAATAAATACAAGATTATTTAAAATAAAGGACTATTTATTGGAATATTTTCTGTTTACGATTTTTTGAATCCGACGTTTCGGAAGATGTCCCTCCTTCTTCAGGGTCCAAAAGGGTCAACGAAGGTTTCAAAAAGTCACCGAATATAATATAGTCTAAATATTGTTAGTTTTTCTAAGATTATGACGTTTGTTGAATTTGGAGTCTTTTTTTCAAAACTGCGCCTGTAATATGTTAAAAACTATCATTTCAATTTTAACGTTAACTTGTTAATTTTTGAAAACTAAAGCGAAGTCAGCACCAGAAGAGAAGCTTTAAAAAATACCTTATTCATGAGTTGATTGATCACTTTGAACTATTAATATTTTAGGTTGATAAAAAAAAAATTTAAAAATTAAAAATATATAATAATAATTAATATGAAAGGATCGGCCATTTTAATTAAATAGGAGAAAAAAACAGAAAACTAATCTATAATAATATATTCATGTGTCATGAGAAATTATTTGATTGTCCAATTGCGTCATGAAAGAATTGGTAACTATCAACAAATAAACATACCTAGTTTTGGCCTCAATCGAGCCTCTGCAAGTAGTTTGAAAGCTTTCTCTCAACCCGCAGTATTAAGGTCGAGGTTGATGGAATATATATAATCTTGGAGTTCACCGCGTACTACAGAGGTTGTACTTTTTTGATGGTCATTATAAAAAAATATATTATACGAGTATATATTATTTTAAACAAGCTTTACATTTATTTTACTTTTATTTTATTAAGTTAGGTTGATAAATTGATATAATAACTAGCTATATCAAGGTTTGTGGATTTGTCACTTAAAGGGGACATTTTCTCGTTACTCAGGAACAAAACCACTTAAGTAAAGTAAAGCTAAACAGCGAAACACCTCCGGAGAGCAAGGCCACAATTTATTGAGGTGAGGGGTGCTGTTCAGCCTTACGCCTTAATCCAGAAAAGGGCTGTAAAGGAGAATCGAAATTGAGTCTGAACAATGTTCTTAGTAGTTACCTCTTTACTCACGAGCGTCAAACAAAATCTCTTAATAATTCCGTTTTTATTAACTGTTAGAAAGAAAGTGAGAAATTCAAAATTTGTTCATCCCTCAATGAATTATACTGAAAATCTAAAATAGATATATTACCTATTCATTAAATGAATGAAAACTATTTCGTTTATTGTTCTCACTTTAACCCACAGATAAAAATATTAAAATACTCATTTGAAATCTATTTAGGTATTTATAATGCATGGGATAAATACAATTTATTATAAATTATTATAATTTAGTTCTGTTCGAAATTTCATTAAAACTATTAAATATGGAAACGGACGAAAACGTATTTGTAAATCATTCGTTTATGTAAATGGGAATGAATCCGTTTGGGGTTGATACGCTGAATAATTGATACAAGGATCAATAAATGATAACGTTCCTTTAGTAAAGGAGAAAAAAGAAATGGCATGGAGAAAACAAAAACACTCCCTTCCCTTTTGGGGAATCCCTAAATATTTCAAATTCAATTAAAAGAATTTATAATTAGAAGGACAATGATATATATTCTATTTGGCCCTTTGATGTGGTTTGATGCTTTATTTTCATTACATCATTTTTGATAGTCAAAAGCCATGAAAGGAATCAAAAGGGAGGACAAATAAAAGCGTAAAATTTAATCATTGCATTTTCTTTGCACGTCGAATTATTTTTACTCTTTCGGATGATGAATGAATTGACTCTTTTTTCTGCATCCAGTGTAGCATAGGGTCTAGGCCAGGATGCCCAACACATGGACCGCGATTCACTTGGTGGACTGTAAATTTTAGGGTCGAATGCTTGGCTTATAATGAAGAATAAGGAGATTGCTTGAGGAAATAATTATTGAATAAATCCACTTTTCTTGGGCTATAATAAGCAAATAAGCAAACAATATCACTTTCACTTAAATGAATTAACGATTAATATAATGTTATGTATATAAATATATGTAGGTATATTAAAAAAAACACAAAACTTATAGAAAACAAGATTGGAGTAATTTTTGGAGACGGACTGATAAGTGAATTAAGTGGATATCGATGAGGCATTATAATTCTGCTGAGAATGATATACAATATATTATTGTTACTGCCACTGAAAGAGGAGACAGAGGGGAATGTCGCATTGGATTTTCTTCACTGACTTTTCGAAACCCTGAAGAAACGTCGGTTTTATGAATAAAAACTTAGTGTAAATTATCTTCTTCTTTTTTTGGACTGCCTCATCGATATCCACTTATAGAAAACAATCTTAAAAACGTTTATTTTAAGCCCAAACGTTTATAGTTAATAGGTATATATAATAATATATAGATAATTTATAATATAACATATATAATAATAATAATAAAATGGCCTTTTTTTGACCTGGTGGACGATTTCAGAGGGCTTAAGAGCGAGCCGCTGTGGAGCTCCTAATTACCTCTGCCTTGGCTCTATCTATGGAAGTAAAGGCTAGCATAGTGTTTCTCAACCTTTTATGGTTGACGGCACACCTGAATATAAACAAAATGTAAAATTTGTATCATAAAGAGAAATAAAAAAATAAAATAAAAACTTTTCAATTAAAATTTGTATGATACAAAAAAAAATGAAATAATTACAAATACTATTTCAAAGTTATAAAACCCGTGCAATTTTAATTATTTGTCAAAAATCCTCATGGCACATTTGACAATCTCTCGCGGCACACGGTTTGAGAAACACTGGCTTAAATCTAAACAGTTCTCGGCATTGAACATACAAAAATTTTGCTACAGAACAAACATTATAAGGCAATTTATTTTTATGAATTTAATTTTTCTATTGAATGATAAAAATTAAGAAAAAATAAAACGTTTTCCATTTAGAACAAGTATTGTTTTGACATTATTGTCTGAATTTTATTGAAGTTCGATTAAATATTTAATTTCTCTATAACGAGTATAATTTTGACCCAAGAGCAAAAAGGCCATTCCTAGAATAATAGAAATTAAAAATTGAATCTTTAATAGTCTGAACAGTTCATGACTTCTATTTGGCATCCTTGTAGTGGCGTACCTACGGGGGTGCGGTGGGTGCGGTCCGCACCGGGCGGAACATATTTTGGGGCGGCATTTTCATATTTAGTTATAGTTGTTAAAAACAAAATGTTCACTTCATAAGTTTACTATTCGATTTCTACGAATTATGAATTGTCTCATAGGTGGGGACCAAAGTTCCGGCCTCCGTAAGTTTCTTGTGGCCTTTAAAAAAGTATCTTGTATTTTTATAAAAGTTGCATTTATATCCACTTATGCGGCCTCCTTTATTACTGCCTAATTTAAATATGGCATCCAATGGTAAAAAAGTTCCCCACCTATAGTTTATCTCAATTAGAATGATTTATTTATGTTTATTAATTTATAAAAAAACACCATTTTTTTATTTTTTAATGAAAATGATGAGAGAAGGAGTTACACCAAAAAGGTGCATCCCTAAAGGCCTGGGTTGGCCCCTCCATCGTGAAAAGAAGAAGAAGGAGGGTTTTTATGGGCTGGGTAGGGGTCGAAGGTATCTGTGGATACGGGTCTTAAACAGCTGAAGGTTATAAGTCGTGGGGAAGACGGTGGCTGGGAGCGAGTTCCAGTCTCTGGAGGTCAGAGGGATACAAGAGTTGGCGTTGTTCGATTTCTATCCAATTTGACAGCGAAGGGGTCCTGAGAGTGGGAAACCGCGTGTTTGTCTTAAAGAGGGCTTTAGGGGGATTAATTGATTTCAGCTCGACTGAACAGACACCATGATAGTATCTGTAGTACAGGGAAAGGGCAGAAACGTTTCTTCAGTGAGCCAGCGAGTCGAGTGAGTTAGTTAGGGCCGGGTCTCCTATTAGTTTAATTGCTCGCTTCTGAATTGCATCCAGTGTGGCAATAGAATGCTTGGAGGCCCCTCTCCACAGATGAGAGCCATATTCGAGACAGGGACGAATTTGAGCCTTATACAGTGAAAAAGTTGACTGGGAGTATAATAGCGTCTAGACCTAAATAGGAGACCAAGCTTGCGCGCTTCAGCTTTAACAGTGGTTGAGATATGGTCATTCCATGAAAGGTCAGACCATAGTGTGACGCCTAGCATTGAAATTGTATCCCTGAATTCCAATGAGTTTGAATCAAATATGTTTGGGAGGTTTCTGTCGACGAAATAAGGTCGTCGAAATAAGGCAACCATTTGATTGTCTTAGAAAGGGCGGCAAATTGGAGACCGCCCCGGACGGCAAAAGCTCAAGGTACGCCACTGCATCCTTGCATTTTCTTCGCTATAAGGGAAGATGTTAAATAATTCTATCCACACCCTTTTTAGTTAATTTTATCGATCGGATTCTAATGAAAGAATCCCCCCCCCCCCCCTGCACATTTATTAATTAAGAAAGAAGTGAAAAATTTCCAAAACTCGAGTCTCTAGATATGCCGTATAAATTAATAATCAACTTAAATATAAATTGTTTATTTATGCCTATAATATGACTTCGCACTAAAATCTCAATATTTTTTTTTTGTATTTTTGAACCGGAATTTTTAAAACTAGAACAGTGTTTCTCAACATTTTTTGGTTGACGGAACACTAAAAATATCTGGAATCATTTGCGGCACACTTGCATATAAAAAAATGTTAAAAGTTGTATGATACAAAAACAAATTAAGTAATTACAAATACTATTTCAAAGTTACAAAACCCATGCAATTTTAATTATTTGATAAAAAGCCTCGCGGCACACAGGTTGAGAAACACTGGGCTAGCTAGTTCCGATACACCCTTCTCGTTCGAACTGACGGGGTCCAGAGGGAAGGCGTGGTAAACAACACGTCTGGAGTCAGCCAGAATGCTGAAGCTGCAGCAGGAGGGTCAAGTTTGGCCCTCAAGCGTCTAAGGGGCTTCACTCCTAATTTATTTAGGGTTTTTCCCCTAGAAGAGTAGCCGATTAATATTGGAGAACCACCCTTTTCTTATTAATCACCTCTTACGACAAACAAAGGGTACTGCGGGTCTATTCTACGCCCAACCCGCAGTGTAAATATAATAATAAATATAATATATATATATATAATATTTTTCTTTGTTTATCGAAATTTTCTTCTTGATTCATCATTTTTACTTTATCATACAGGGTATGGTCAAGTATTGTAATCGTGCATGAAAAAAGTGTTATTTTCCTTCTTTTTTTTAAAATATCTCAAAAACGGCTGAAACTATTTTGATTAAAAAAATTGAGCGAAACCATGGCATTTCGCTCTACAAAAAAGCTCTAATAAGTGAACATCGAAAAAATTATATTTTTCAAGATAATAATTGTATTGTTAAAATGTCTGTTAGTCTGGCTGTTAGTCTGTGCGTTGCCAAATTTTGTGGACGAGCTAGCTCAAAAACTAGTGTGAAAATCAAAACCAAATTTCACAGGTAGTTTTGATCCATTGAGATTAAGAGCTGATTAGATTTTAGTGCATATCGACCCAAAATTAAGAGGGTGTGAAGGGTGTTAAATATTAAAAATCTTGGCCATTTTACCAAACTCAACCAAATTTTGTATACATAATCAGTGGGACCCCAGAAGTCTAAAAATGTAAAAACTAACCGCCCAAAATGGGAGGGGGGCGTAGGGTCAAAAAAAAAATCTTGGCCATTTACCAAACTCAACCAAATTCTGTATACATTATCAGTGGGACCCCAGAAGACTAAAAATACAAAAACTAACCTCCAAAAATAGGGGGAGGGGGGGGACAGGGTCAAAAAATTAAAATCTGGACCATTTACCAAACTCAACCAAATTTTGTATACATAATCAGTGGGCCTCCAGGAGTCGAAAAATGCAAAAACTAACCCCCCTAAATGATTATAAATAATTTTATTAAATATTAAATATAAGTGAGGGGCCAGATTGTATGGTAAAGTCAAGTTGATGGCCACATCAGAACACGTCAGCTTATTTTTCTCTGAATAATGTAGTTTAATAGGTACTTTTGCTTTTCATTTAAATATTCATAGACCTGTGTTTAAAATCAAAAATGTTTCCACAAATTTTTCGTTAATCGAATAATATATATATTTTATTTATGCTTTATGAAATTTTTATTTCTTCATGTTTATTTTTAGATGAAATGATTATAATTACAAAATGACAATGGGGGCTAAGACAAATTATATGGAATATACTTATTTTTGTTGATGATACTTGAAATTTATGAATTTAATTTTGGTAGTATGCAAAAATATTGTAAAAACATCGAGACCCGCTGATTTATATTATTAAAATAAAACTTCTTTTTAATCATATCCAAGTAATTTTTCGGAAAACTCTATGAAACTGATCTATACAAGAAGATGAGTTAATGATTTAACCACAGATTCTGTATATATAACATGGGGTGTTTTTATTTTTATTTATTTTTTTCTGATAAAATAAAATATGACATAAAGAGCAGTAGGCAGAAGAAAATAGATATGCACAAGGGATTGTATTCCAATCATATCTAATCTCAAGCCATCACCCTTGACGACACAACATTTCAATTAAATATAATGGATAGCGAAACTAGGGAAACAATAGCTATTCAAAAAGGCTTTTTCAAAAATGAATATGCCAAGAGCTGACATTCGAAATAAAAGAAGATACAAGATAACATCGAAATTAAAATACCAGACGTTTCGAGAGAATTTCTCCCTTTTTCAATGGATTTTTAATTTAGAAATTGTATAATAAAAAAAAATGTTTTATGGAATGGATTTTATAGGGCATAGAGTATATATATTATATTCATTCCATAAAGCAACTTTTTTCATTAATTTTAATCAACAAGAATTTGTTGCTTTTATTTTTTTATTTATCTCTTTTTTAAGAAAAAACGAGAGAGACATTAAATAATTGCTGTTCACTGAATGGCTTGTATTAAATTTCACTAAACCATTTCAATGGTTCTAAGTGGCAGCCTGATGATTTACTTGGGTCTTGGAGGAGACTTTGAACGAAATGAATTATCGGTATGCTGTGGCGCGTTTCCGTTGTCTCATCATCATGCTTGCTAATTAGCTTCCACCCTTGTCAGAAACAAATGTCTTTAACAATCTTAATGTTGATCAAGGACTCACTGAGGAAATTCTCTTCTAAATAATATCCAAAATCTCTAGTATGTTAACCCATTGATGTCATTGAATCTTGTATCTTATGGGGATTAAAAATTTGAGATTTTTGTCTATTAGAATCAAATAAAATAAAATATTGGCTCAAAAATCAACTAAACAGTATGTACATGGGAGCGAAAGAGGTGCAAAAAATATTCAAATTCTTAACCCTTTGTCCAATATAAACCAAATCAGCTGCAAAGTCCGGCTTCGGCGCCCTATAGACTCCGCGGTCGGGTTTAAAATAATAATTTAATTTCTTGATTAGTTTTGAGAATTTTTTATTTTAATATATAACTAAATATAATCTAAAAACTTCTTGAGGATAAAAATTCTCATTTAAATAGGTGTTGGTTTTATTCTCTTTTGACAAAAACACATTTTTATCATTTATTTTCTTAGTTGAATAAAAGATTTCACTTCATGGTAACAGAATTGTTTTTTTTTAGGTTAAAATAAAATAAAATGAGAGATCTTCTGTTTTTAAAATATAATAATTTAAATATAATAATTAAAAATTATTTTATTTAAAAAACAGAAGACTCTCCATTTTATTTTATTTTTAACCTAAATTTATTTTCTATTTTATTTTATTATTCCAGGAACATTTCGATATTTTATATTATGCCGTCATCAGCCTAAAACATTTCATCATTACACAATTTTTATACAGTGAAAATTTCTTATCACTACAGACACAACTTGAAATTAACAACATATGTCATACCTTGGAACAATTTAAAGATGTAAGCAATAAAAAATAAATCATACTGATAAGAATGTGTTTTTTGTCAAAAAAGAATAATAACACCTATTTAAATAGAGGTACTTTGTATCCTCATGAAGTTTAGTTATATTTAGTTATATATTATAATAATTTAAATTTTCTAATTTTAATTTGTTATGAAATATTAGTAGGTTTTAAAATTAAAAAATCAAGTCGGCGTCTTTGCGCAAGTCGATTTCTTTTAACAAAATGTTTTATTTCTAAATTAAAAATTTACATTATTATTTTTATTTTACAATCGAGCAATAAATACTCCCTTCCCATGTCCATATTTACAACAATGTTCTTTTTTTATATTTTTTTATTTTAATCATTTTTTTTTAATTTTAGTGGGAAAATTTTGAAAACCCCCACAACTTGGAGAATGAATGATAAAATGGATATGAATTTACAGAATAAGAATGGTACTAAAATTAAATAAGAAAGAGAGAGAAAAAAAGTAAAGTAAAAGAGAAGAAAAAAAGAAACAAGAATACTATTTACACATCTTCTTGACATTTAATACATCCATTTGTCCTTTTTCCTTTTTAAATTTCTCTCATTAGAAAAATGAATTAGCTCTGCTAATTTATTTTGAACGCCACATGCATTCCAGAAAATTAAATTTAGGTTTTGATTTAAGGCCATGTATTTAGGAAATTGCCTCCTTCCTCCTGGAGAATATGAGTGCGCTCATTCGTTGTTTTGGCATCGAACAAATTTAATATTAAATTAAACATTTTATGGAACATTGTAGTAATAATGTCAAGGTTACAGCAATCGGGCTGCTGTTGGGGTTGAGTAGATAGTCTTTCTTGGTTAATTTTTGAGACATTTTTCCAGACAGAATTAATTTTAAGTGAGGGTTTTAAAATTGGATAATTTTTTGTATCTATTTTCGAAATCGATTCTACATACAAATCTCTAAAACGTTATTTTAGGATTTTTTGAACCCTTCCCCTCCCTACCTATACAAAATGAGTGAGGGGGCGAAAAATCAAAATTCTATATGCCAAATTAATTAGGAATATTTGTTGATGTTTGTTCGTTTTTCCATGATCAATTTTCATAATTCAAAAAAACATTTCGTATACAATTTGAACCCAGACTATTTTTGGGAGGTAATCATTTTTGGACAACTAATAATTTCATCCCGAGACGCCGCCAGCCACGGCCGCCCGCCCGGAGATCCGAGCTGCGAGGGGCATGCCTGGTATGTCAAAGGCACGCCCGTACAGCTCGTATATATATAATTTGGGGTTGCGAATGAAAAATTTTTAAGAGGCGCTGGTCTAATCCATCCCCCTAAGCAGATAGCAGAAGACCATGGATATAAGAGGGAGAGAGAGTCGTGTCATGTGTAATTATTTTTAATTTTATTTGGTTTTAGGACATTAATTCTTAAAAAATCAGAGAAATAGTGCATCAGCTGTTCAAGGTAATGATTCTTGGAAGTGTTATTTTGTAATTATTGAACTCTAATTATAATTATTTTATTAATTCAATCTCTTTTCGTAACATGAGACTCAACAGGTTAGGTTTGGCCACATACAAACATACAAATCTAAACACACAGACACACACTTGCACACTCAAAATAGTAACAAGCCCGACATATATCACATCAAACCGAATACGATCACTATAGAAGGTTTCACTTTTGCTGTGTTAATACTACATAAAACTACTTAGATATGATGCATCAAATTTTTTCTTTACATAATTAACCAATTTATTTAGATCAGCCTTGAAAACATCGAACTATTGCAAATATCATTACCATGTGAAAGAAGTCTGAGTATAGGAGAAAAGTGGAGAAAATTAATAGGGAATGATCGCTGGGAAAACACCAATCTACTTCATATTGTAGGAATATTGAAATCTGGTTATAAGTAAGTTTAAAGAGCAAGCCAAGACCTTTACGGATTTTTAAAGTCGGTAGAATTGCTTGAATATATATGAGTAATAATTAAATTTTCTAAAATAATTGAGAGCTTTTTTTACTCACCCTAAGACTGTATCTGACGTGGAGACAGTGCACGGTTTTTACTTTTTATTCTCCGATCTGAAATAACAACAAAAATTATAAATTTTCCATTAAAATCGAATTTAAAAGCAAGTCCAGTACACGATACTAATTAAATTCGGGAAAAGCATATAATTTGTTTTTAATCTTAATTCATTCAATTCTAGCTAGCACTGAATTTCATTTTCATTTAACAAATAACAAGATACTAATTGTAATTAGTTCAAATTGAAGTTGTTTCTCATTAATTGAGGGCGATTCATCCGGGAAAGCTAAAAAGCTGACCAACAAATTATTTGCATTCACTTATCTAATTTCACTTACTGAAATGTACGTTGAAATTATCCATCTAATTATGAAATCTAATTTTACAAAAAAATATTATAAAGTTTATACTTTGACAATATGAGAATGAAATTAGGGTTTATGAATAAAATTAAAATTTCTTTAAAATTAAAATTATTCTGGAGGTTTCATAAGGAGAACAAAGATGTTGTCCTCTGCTTGATACAAATAAACATACACACATATGTATATCAGCATAAATATATGCAGAGCAGCCAGTTAGCATTGCTGAATTTCGGATGGGAAATATATTGGGTTTAAAGGCAATAGCCGAGGCTTGAACCGCGACCTAATATCGTGTACACCTACTTCCACTTTCATTTCCAATTAGAAGACAACAGATGAAGGGGCATTATCTAAAAGAATTCCAAAATAATTCCACATAATTCCAACGAGGTATACACCTAATTCCAATCACGGTTCACCCCTCGAGAATAACTATCTGTAATTATAAATGTGAACTTTTAATGTAAAGTAAGTACTTAAGCCCAAATAGAGGCTTTATATATAAATTGAAATTTTTTTTGTGCCGAGAGTAGCAGAATTTTTATATTCTGATCGTTGTAGACAAATAAAAGTGTGTACTTCCAGCTGAGAGACGTGTGTTACTTTTGTCTCCTTCAATATACGATCGTAATCTTTCTAAAATAATATCTATGATTCCAACATTCCATATATGTATATTGTATATAGTACTAAATATATATTTAGTCAGAAGTATTGTGCAATTTTCGGATTTTACCAGGGGTGCGGATCGGGCAAATTCATTGCGGAATATATCATCGTATTTTTTTTTTCATGGGAATTTTGAAATATATTTCCCACTTATGCAGTCAAGGGATTTCCGGTCATGAGTTTCAAAACGAGTATGTGAATAGTACAAGAAGAAAAATAGAATAAATGTTTTTATTCTATTTCACATTTATTAATTTGCTCGAATTTTATAAATTTTTAATTTCAGAGAAAAAGAATGAATAGTTTTAATAAAATTTCTATGTAGAAAAGATTTTAAAAGAACGCTTTAAGTACCAAAGAAATTGTCGTTAATAATACTTGTTATAAAAAATTATTTATTTTCCCCATAATTCCTTCATTCTCAGACACAGCCTTTTGTAAAGTTAAGAAAACAATAAGTCAAAAGGGAAGGTGAAGAAAGTGTTTAAAGAAAGTTTTCAAAGTAATTTATTGGTCTTGAAAATTTTTAAGAGGCTTGTAAAATAATGGCTTGATTCTTCGCTTTTGAATTGAATATACGTTTAAAAGGAATGATATTTATTATATTGACACAATCAATATACAAAACATGACAATTTAATTATAAAACTTTTAAATTAGATTTAATTTAAAATTCATAATACTCACTTACAATAAGTATCAATTATTTATTATTTTTAATACAATTAAACCCCCTCCGATAGTAATCCAACAAAAGTTAATTTTACTATTATACATTAAAATCTCTGGTCAAAGATGCTAATGTTAAATTGATAATGACCTAAAGGGTGGGATGGGACCCAAAATTCAGAAGAAGGGCGTTTTTTGGTAAATGATTATAAATTATTTGATTAAATATTAGCTTTAAGAGGGGGTCAGCTGCAAAGTAAAGTTATGTGAATGGCCACATCAGTTTATTGATAGACTATGGCGTTTGTTCTGACGAGATACTTGTATAATATAACAATCCTATCTTATTCGAAACACAGTTTCGTGATTAAATTAGACACTAACTGAACAAAAGCATTTATCCCTATCTGGAACTCTCGTAACCATCTTTCCGGAGACATATAATCCTTCATTCTTTGAAGACCCATACGAAATACCGACCCGATTCCTGAAATGTCCATCTTTTCACAATACAAGCAAGAGTCTTCTCCGGACTACTCAGGTTGCATTTTTTTGATACAACATTTTGTTGCATCAATATCTAAGAAAAATGTTAGATATTGATTTTATGGAACATGACTATTTATTCCATTTTTGCATCACGCGATTCTCAAAAATTCAATACACCTACACGGTCAAATTTAATTAACACCGAACAAAGGTATTCGTCAAATTCATTGTTCGTATGGCTTTTAGTAACTGAAACTCACTTCCCGAAAATTTTGTTGAAAAAGCATTAAAGTTTCAAGATACCGTATGCTCTCATTGAATTGTGATGATTTGTCAATTTTGTTATTAGAAAATAGTTTGAACTTGAAAGGTTAAACTTGCACGAAGTTGCAGATTATTGATACAAACTATTTTAATTAATAAAGTAAAGGGTGTGTAGTTTCACAGATGAATGAAATAAAACTCAACGAGGTTTATACAAACTCAATATATTTCGGATTATTTGTCCATCATCAGAAGTTTACAGGTTAAATATATTAACTTTGTATAAACCTCTTTGAGTTTTATTTCATTCACTGTGAAACTACACACCTTTACTTTATTAATTAATATCATGTTTCACCTAAAACCTACACCACTTTCTCTAAGTAAAAAAAAAAAAATTATCTTGTTGAGCTCATTAGCTTCAAGATTGAATTCAAAAAGCTTTCCATATACTACGATTTAATTTGTTCGTACAGCGAGAAACTCCAAAATATGATCAGTTCATCGCTTTAAAAATTAAATTCGAACCTTGCCCGGCAAACGAATAGACATAAAAATATACATGTTATTATTTGTTTCTAAGTTTCTGATATTTCTAAATAACGAAATAAAATAAAAATAATAATAAAAAAAATTGATGTAAATTCAATATTTCAGCTGCCCAAGTGGACCAAATAATATACGAGTAGTATAAATTTTTGGTTAAAGAGAAGGTGTAACTATATTAAATAATATAAATTAATGTAAATTACAAATCGGAATATATTTTAAGTATTTAATATATATATATATCAGTGCTTGCGATGTAAAAAAACAAGTCTCAAGAGAAATTGCAATTAATTTGATATAATCCCAGAAGAAAATTAAATTTTAATCCACTCCGTTTCACTTTTTGCTAAGATGGCAAACACCAAATAGGTATGTAGCCTGGATTCCGAGCCATCTTCTCTGTGTAGTTGAATCATCTTCATCAGGCGAGATCCGAGGGTTCATTAAGAAGTCTAACAAATGGCAAATTAAAGCTTATTTTGTTTCCAAGTGAAACTCGAGCCACAAGTGCAGTCATTTGGCAACATAATGGCTCGCTTAAGTGGAAGAAATTTCAAATTATTATTAAAATCAAAGTCACTTCTCACGTGCTCCTCCTGGTTTCAATTTGCAATGGATGCAGGACTTAATATCCGTGTTTTGATAAGTTTTTAAATAGAACCAACTGGTCTTTGTCAAATTCAAATATTGCGGACTTCAATGTATTTCCGAATCGATTTTTAATCAGTGATTGCCTTAATCTAAGAATTTGTTATTGTGTTTCACCAATTTGGTTTATGAACTTAATTGAAATTAATATGATATGATTGATATTGACATCGAGAAAAAGTAACTGGGCAAATCAACAGATCTATAGTAGTCCAGTTAAATAAGGTGAATAAAGGGCTAACACTCGGAATGAAAGCTAATAAGCTATAAACTTGTATAAATCTTAATTTTGACATTTTATATGTTACCTCAAAAGTATCATAGAATCTCGTGTCCGCGAGTTAAGAAATTTCAGGGTCAAAGGTCACAAAAACCAGTTTAATGTAAATATGTTGCTTCCTTTGCTCTAAATGACATTTGGAGCTATTAGAAAAGTTGTAGAGCATAAAATTCTATACAAATTTGGCCTTAAGCTATATTTTATACAATTAACCGTTCTTGAGGGTGGCTCAGTCAGTTCTTACAATCCTATTTCTATCTATATAGCGAGAAAAGAGGCGATTTGTTAGGAAAACTAGTACTATAAAAGATCGCATACTGAACATGACTTGGTGTTTGCTCCCCCTGAGAAAGGAAAAAAATGGGTAAGAAAGGGAAACCATCCATTTTTTTAATTTGTTTTTTTATTGTTTATAATGATACCGATGCAAGAAGATGACGTACTAAAAAAGTGAAACCTCCGGAGTGGAAAGAAGAGAGAAGAAGAGGGTCAAGAAATTGCAGGGATTGGGTAAGAGCTGAAGTTTTTTGCCACGTGTTCACTTGAATTTTTGTTTCAATTTGCAATGGACGAGGGAATTAATTTCCGGATTAGTTGTTGATAAGTTTTTAAATAAAACAAAGCGCTTTATATAAAATTCAAATATTCGGGATTTATAATACATTTTGCGAATCGATGGGATACACAACGCTATTCTATTTGGATCAGTTCATATTTCATTCTATCGCGGAGAATTCAAAAATACTGAATCGATTATAATTTTAATGGAGTTTTTGAGCCGAAACATGAAATATATGAATACAAAAAGGTAAATACAAGAAATGTCGGTAAGCCCTGCTTTTTCAGATGGGAGTGAAAAGTCAAGGGGATAGAGGTGGTAAGACTTGGTGAGAAGTTGCCTGTTTAGGAATGAGCGAAAGGCCTTTCCTTATGTTGCATGCTAGAAACAAGTTTGCAAAGATCAACGCTGATAGGATTATTAACTTGCAAACTTATTAGAAAGGAAAAACAAAGTTGATACAGGTACCGTACCACAAAGGAATTAGTCAAACACCAAACGATAACATGGAAAGAAATCAATTCCAAACACAACCAATTCAATGAATAATCCAGCCAAGCGCGAGTCGAACAGCTTATTACTGATGGCACCACACCTTAAACCTTCAAAATACTTGATTTCAAATTTCTTTTTATTTTCCATTAATAAGGGTGAATTGTGGAATTTTTCATAATTTTAAGTTAAATCACTTTTGAGCGGCGACAGGTACAAAAATCGACTAAAAATGACCACCTAGACCTCTTTCATTCAGTCATTTTAAAATGGATTAAATTTAAAGCAATTCTTTGCAGGACATCTTTACATCTTATAAAAAATATATATATATTTACTATATTTTAGTTCGCACGAAAAAATTCGAACCTCACCAAAATAACAATTCAATTTAATGTTTAATACGATTTTTGATTTCATGAAAAAATGCTCTAACAGACCTACATACAGACAGATAGGCGGACTGACAAAGGGGCAGTCAGACAGATGGATAGACGGACATAAGGAGAGACAGATATTGCACAGCCACTAATAGGGTATCATTTTACTTTTGGAAGCGATTCCTAGAAATATTGTAATTAATTAATTAAATATAAAAATTAAAAAAAAAACTTCATCACCTTCGATAATTTTGTTAAAATATTTAATACACGTTTTTGTGAGCTATACTTGATTCAAACCGAGAAGGCATGACAAAAAACACACACTGGCCATAAGAGCAGTTTCAGGGACCAAGATCGATGCCCACGACTAGGATTGCAACATGACAAATCGAATGCGGGACGGGCTGAAATAATTTTTAATAAAAAAAATAAAACCGACTTCAAAAAACTTAAATACAACAAATAAAATAATAATAACTTAAAAATAAAATAAAATACACTAAAAGATATAAAATAATTATCTTATTTAGTTACAATTACACGACGAAATATTAACATGAAATTACTTTTTGAAGTTGCTGCCAAACATATACATTTTATGAATCGAAATCGACGGATCTTAGTACGTTTGGTTTATATAGTTTGTTTGGCACCGACTTCAAAAAGTAATTTCATGTTAATATTTCGTCGTTTAATTTAACTAAATAAGATAATTATTTTATACCTTTTAGTGTATTTTATTTTATTTTTAAGTTATTATTATTTTATTTGTTGCATTTAATTATTTTTGAAGTCGGTTTTATTTTTTTATTAAAAATTATTTTTATTTTTCTCTTTTTTAGTGATGTTATTAATAGTCACTTAATATAATACCTTGGATGCATCTCGTAAGAAAAAGCGTCGGGCAAATGTTTCAGAAAATGATAATAAAATTCAATTCATAAATATAGAAATTCTCTCGAAACGTTTGCGGGTTTTAAATGAATGTTTTAAGATTTTTTTATAAAAGATTGTATTTATTATAATTTCGATTATTTGGTCATAAGAATTGGAGATTTACGTTATTTCGTCATTGATCATATCATCAGAACGTGACCAAATTAATATGGTACTACCCCTATGGTGCCCTCTTTACAATAAAAAAAGAATCAGTAAAATCATTTCATAAACTAAGAAGTTATGTCTGAACAAACATATCAAAAAAGGTCCAATACCAATGAAAAACGGGACCAATCGGAAGCTAGACTGAACCCAATACAAAAAAATCATCAAAATCGGTTCACAATTGGCGGAGATATGAGGTAACATAGACACAAAAAAAATAGATGTGTGGCACTCGGGGACTGCCGCGGTAAAGCTATTGCATAGCATTTTTTATCAACTTATGCAATTATAATATTTATGCAATATTTTTTCACAAACAGCTGCTTACGTATTCGTCCGATTTCGGAACAGTTCGTCTCGATCCGTACGAGCTTCGTACAGTCTACACGCATACGTCTAGTCGCACGCACACAAACACCGTGCCGAAGTCTGCCGAACTGAAACGACGTTAGACGATGCACGGTTTTCAACGCCGTACCGCTGTGCCGGTCGGAGTGGGGGGTGTTAGGTTTATTTTCGTTACGGAATTTCTTGATTCGGTCGCCGCGCTCAAAGCCCGCGATAAAAGTTATGCAATAGCTTAATAATTATTTTTGTTTAATCCTATTTATTTGAATAGCATAATGCATGGGATATACAAATAATAATAATAATCCCACGGTGTTGTCTCATGTCCGTCTGAAAAAAATTTAAAATAAATGTTAATAAAAAAAAATATTCTATATTCCGCGTTTTTTACTTTAAAATGCAATTTAAAATATATTTTTTCTTTTAAAGATGTACCGGCTGTACACTGTTCGTCTCCAGAAAATTATTTATTATTCATTTATATTATTTACTATTATAGCTTAATTGTATTTTATAATTTAAATGTATTGTAAAAAAATAAGATAATTAATAAATTATAATTTTGTAAAAGAAACCCCCCACCCCATTTAATTTCAAAATCCCTTCCATAATGAGATCCTCTGAAAGCCCCCTCCCCACCTCTTAAATTCGCCGGTCGGCTGTCAGTCGAGTCGCTCGAGTCTCGTGTAGGAGTGGTGGGCGGCGGCGGGGAGGGACATCTCCCCCGCTCGAGCCGCCTCTCCGCTCACTCAAGTTTGAGTTGTTTGCCATAAAAGAATTTAGTCTTTTTGATTTTAAGTCGATTCTTCCACGTTTTCAGTAGAGGTTGCCATTAATAGTCAAAACATCAAAAATGGAATGCAATAAGGTTATTCCTCAAGTATTAGATAAGAATCGATCGTTATTTTTGATTTTAAGCCGTTTCCTCCATGTCTTCAGCAATGGTTACCAATAATAATCGAAGCGTCAAAAATCTAATGTAGAATTGTTATTCCTCGAGTATTAGATGAGAATCAATCGCTATTTTTGATTTTAAGTCGATTCCTCCATGTCTTCAGCAATGGCTACTAATTTATAACCGAAACGTCAAAAATCCGATATAGAATGGTTATTCTTCGACTATTAAATGAGAATCGATCATTATTTTTGAATTAAAGTCAACATGAACTGCAAATTGCAAGTGATATCTGATTAATAATAAAGGAATAAACATATTAGTATTTCAAATGAATTTGGATAAAGTTTAGCAACGATCCGTTGCAGTTTATTTTTTTTAATATTCATAGAAAAACGATTTTAAAAAAAAGTTTGGAAAAAATAAATTAAATTTTATTTAATTCTACTTGCAAATAAAAATCGACCTCTTTACTTGAATTTAAAATTAAAAATAATATAAATATATCTCTTTAAAATAAAGAAAAAATTACCGAGAAAAGCTCTATCAGCCAGGTACTTTGGTTTAAAGATTCAAGCAGGCAATCTTTGCTTTTTCAAAGCCACAGTTTTAATTCAAACAAACTTTTTAATCAAATGGTGGGGCCCCTTCTTCCTCTTCTTGGAAGCAATTCATTACTCTCTTTTTGTGACAGATATTAAAAATAAATAAATAAATAAAAACATCGGGAATGAAACGAAAAAGATTTAGAGAGATTAAAAATCAAATATTAAATAAATTAACAAAAAAATTTTTATATTTAAATAAAGTAAAAAGTCAAGTTAAAAAAAGAGGAGATAAAACAGAAAAATATATCATCGCTTAAAACGCTTGATTTAATTATAAAATATCTATATATATAAAATTAAGGTTTTGTCTGTACATTGGTCCAAATCAAGCCAAATTTTGGTTGCACACGTTTCAAGTAAAGTTATGAGCAAAAACACCCTCAACAAAATTCCTGTATGTCTGTCTGTATGTATGTATGTTTCCGTGGGTTCCGCGAAAAGTTGCTCACGATTCACGTAAAAACGGCTAAAGGGATTATTATGAAATTGCATATTTGCATCAGATGTCTTCTAACTTACGTTTTTAGCTATATATCGCTTTGATATGTCGACTCCAAAAGGGGGTTTGCGCGTGCGCACGAATGAAAATTATCAAATAACTCCTAAACTATTAACTCTACCGCAAATTTTATTATAAGCAAACTTGTAGGGGATGTGATTTCTAACAACTTTTGTTTTAAAAAATTTCTCGCAAAACCACCCCAAAAGGGGGGTAGGTCAAAATATGAAAATTCTTGCTCTTGGACCAAACTCAACCAAAGTTTGTATACATAATCTGTGGGTCACTAGAAGGATAGAAATGGTAAAATTGAATTAATTAGGGGTAATCCCTATATGCATATGTTATACATATAATGAAAACTACAAATTCAGATTAAAAGAATTGTAAATCTATAAGGTCATATTCAAAAAATCTTAAAAAACTGACGGTTTGGGGGATCTCCCTCCTTCTTCAGAGTTTAAAAAAACCAATTTATTTCAATGTTTTTACCCTTGAAACAACAGAGAAACGAAGCTCTTTGGATTACTTTATAAGTGTAGATAACATAAAATCGAAGGGTGAACACCGCGAGCTAATATGCTGTACACCTACTTCCACTTGTACTTCCAAATATTTCCAAATTTTTTTATGAATCAACAACTCTGCTACTATCGGCAAAATAAAAACTTTTCAATTAATAAAAGGAAACTGAAAAAAATATTAATTGAAACACAAAATTGACAGTATTTAATATTTAATAAACATTTACTAAAGAACTTGCCCTTAATTTTGAGCTCCTTAGGAATAATCATATATTTCCTTTAGCTATATTAAAACGTTCAAATGAATAAATTTTAAAGAATTTAAAAAATTAAAAAAAGTACTATCTTACTCTAGAGTAAAGTACTTACTAGCATGTAAAAAGTGCTGACTTTGATAATTACTTTCTCATTAATTGTACAGACTTCAAATTTTCACAGGAGACATATTAGGTATTAATGAATTGATACACAAAATTTCAAATTTTTGGTATTACTTTCAGTTCATTCTCGAAACTCCTTAAAGAAACTCTTTCTCTACTTGCTCCTCATATCGTCGAGGTTTCACATTCATAGAGCAGACTGTTCCACACATAAATCTTCACCAATATTTTATTATTATATATGATAATTGATGAGGAGCATAAGGTGATTTCTTTTAAATTAAAACCACATTTTAGCTTAAGGAAATAGTGGAGTTAATTTGTTTTTGCCTTATTTTGTCCCACATTATTTTAATAAAATGCATTATCATCACTACATACTTAAGTTCTCTTTCATGTTTCTAAATACAGTCAACATTTTCGCTTATTTTTCAAATGACTAAAATATTTTGTTTTTGTTTTCGTTCGCTTTGAGCCTTTCTCCCATGGGTTGATTGATTCCGTTCAAAACATTCTCTTGTGTTGAATTAAATTAATTAATTAATTAAAATAAATTTTAATCATTTTCTTTTATTTTATAGTGAGAACTAAAAAATATGAATTGAGAAAGTCTTGTGTGTGAATTTTTCAAATTCTAGACTTTTTTTGGCTTTTTGGCATTTCTAGCAGGTTGGTATGCTATCCCTGGGCCAACCTGACCCCAAAATTCTAGACTTAATTTATATTTAACTTCCTCCGTCCAGCGTTATTTTTCTAGTCAGATATCAGATTCCTATGTTTTCTTTATTTATTTTTTACAATCTAGATTTTTTTTGTATAACCTAAAAACCTATATCTTGATTTTATTAATTTCCCTCTCTGTTGAAATTTGGCTGATCCTATTTAAAGAGTCCTTAATTCTTTTTTATTGCTTCCTACAAGAGCGGTGATATCAGCAAAGTCTTTTATGAAATAAATCATTTTCAATAAGGCAAAAGATTGCTTTTTTTATTAGGTAACATTTACACAGACACACAGCCTATATGTAATCGTATTTTCTAGCTGCCGAAGCCTTAGCTCAACCGGCTTTATCACCTTTGTACATAAGAGAAAAGAAAGAACTAAAAAGGAGATAGAGTACATTGCATTAGAAATAATAATTCAATTGTATCAAACTTGAATATAAGAAGAGAAAGTCTAATTGCAAATTGAATTTGAATATAAAATAAAACTTTTTTTTTTAAAGCGTGATAAGAATTTAGTTTAAAAAATCCCTTCGGGAGTATCTTTGGCATATATGGATGTGTGTACTATGGGAAATTTTTTGCAATGGGTTCGGGGCTAATGCAGATCCCATCGAGTGGTTAATCGTGTCGGATTAAAAGCCCCAATCAGTAAAACAGCCAGGGCCCTAGCAAGCACGCGTGCAACGCGTGAGGTGCACGTAGGCGGCACGTACATGGGGCGGTAAAATGACCTCCTCATCAGCGCCGGTAAATTTATCTTTTTTGATATTTCAACTGACAATAATAATAATGTACGGTGTAGAAGCCTTTTTTCAACATATGCTATTATACACATGCTATTATACGCATTCTCTTGCTACACTGGATGCAATTCAGAAGCGAGCAATTAAACTAATAAGGGACCCGGCTCTAACCAACTCACTCGACTCCCTGGCTCACCGAAGAACCGTTTCTGCCCTTTCCCTGTACTACAGATACTATCACGGTGTCTGTTCAGTCGAGCTGAAATACACTTATCCCCCCTAATGTCCTCTTTACGAGAAATACGCGGTTTTCTAACGCTCAGCACCCCTTCGCTGTCAAATTGGATAAAAGTCGAAAAGCGCTTTCGCCAACTCTTTTATCACTATGACCTCCAGAGACTGGAACTTGCTCCCTGCCACCATCTTTCCCGCGACTTATAACCTTCAGCTATTTAAGACCCGTATCCACAGATACCTTCGACCTCCGCCCAACCCATAAAATTCTTTCTTCTTCTTTTCACGATGGAGGGGCCAACCCAGGCCTTTAGGGGTTGCACCTTTTTGGTGTAACTCCTTCTCTCATCATTATCATAAAAAAAAAAATTGGCCAACCAATCAGAATAAATAAGACGTGGCACAAGTACCACTTATTTCAAATCAATTAAATTATGATTGTAAACTTAATATTTTAACTTGAAATTTTCGAGTAAAAGCCGGAAAATCAAGATTTATAATATATATTTTAATCTTATATACAATATTCTAACTTATAATTAGTGTGGATGCTTATAACATAATCTTTCTATTATTATATTTTATTCAATTTAAAACTAAATCAAATAATAGACACGAATCATATAAAAAACTTGTACTTTTTTCTTTATCCAATGCAAAGCGACATCTAATAAGCTCTACCTATCTGTTATAAACTGATGTTTGATAAGCTACGAGGATCAAAAAGACAGGTCAAGACAAGTTTTAGTCGAATAGAAATATTCTTATAATTTGTATTATTCTAGAAAAAATCATTCATTTCTGATATAAAGAGAGTAAATATTAATAAAAACCAATTATTATTCCGCCAGGTTCAAATACAGACTAAATTAAAAATGCAAGTAGAGACAGGTTTTAAAGCGAATTTAATTTAATTCTCTTTTAAATAAATCAATAATAATTCCAAATTTTACTAACTAAGCTCAGTTGGAGATTACAACACCTTAACCAAAGTATTTAATTCAATAATTTTTGGCTTTTTACTTTATCCAATGCGAATACATTGGATTTTTGACGTTTCGGTTTTTATTGGTAACCATTGCTGAAGACATAGAGGAATCGACTTAAAATCAAAAATAGCTATTGATTCTCACCTATTACTTGAAGAATAACCATTCTACATTGGATTTTTGACGTTTCGGTTTTTATTGGTAACCATTGCTGAAGACATAGAGGAATCGACTTGAAATCAAAAATAGCTATTGATTCTCATCTATTACTTGAGGAATAACCATTCTACATTGGATTTTTGACGTTTCGATTTTTATTGGTAACCATTGCTGAAGACATGGAGGAATCGAGTTAAAATAAAAAATATCGATTGATTCTCATCTATTACTTGAGGAATAACCATTCTAAATTGGATTTTTGACATTTCGGTTATTATTGGTTACCATCGCTGAAGACATGGAGGAATCGAGTTAAAATCAAAAATAGGCATCGATTCTCATCTAATACTTGAGGAATAACAATTCTACAATGGATTTTTGAGGTTTAGATTATTATTGGTAACCAGTGCTGAAGACATGGAGGAATCGACGTAAAATCAAAAATAACAATTGATTCTTTTGAAATACTATTAGTCTTATTGCATTCCATTTTTGATGTTTCAACCTTTTCTGAAAACGTGGAAGAATCAACTTAAAATCAAAAAGTCGATTCTTCCATGTTTTCAATAGAGGTTGCAATTAATAGTCAAAACATCAAAAATGGAATTCAATAAGGTTATTTCTCTAGTATTAGATAAGAATCAATTGTTATTACTTTACCATACCAAATTATATTTTTCGAGATAATAATTTTTTGTCAAAATGTTTGTTTGTCTGTTAGTTAGCCTGTGCGTTACCAAATTTTGTGGACGAGCTAGCTCAAAAACTAGTGTGAATATCGAAACCAAATTTCACACGTAGTTTTGGTCCATTGATATTAAGAGCTGATTAGATTTTTGTGCATATCGACCCAAAATTAAGGGGGGTGGAGGGGGGTTAAAAATCTAGGCCATTTAACCAAACTCAACCAAATTTTGTATACATAATCAGCGGGACCCCAGAAGACTAAAAATGGAAAAACTAACCGCCCAAATCTAGGCCGTTTGAGCAAACTCAGCCAAATTTTGTATACTTAATCAGTGGACCCCCAGAAGTCTAAAAATGCAAAAACTAACCGCCCAGAATGGGGTAGGGGGGTGCATGGTCAAAAAATTAAAATCTTGGCCAATTGACTGAACTCAACCAAATTTTGTATACATAATCAGTGGGATCCCAGAAGTCTAAAAAGCAAAAACTAACCCCCTTCCCCTACATGATTATAAATAATTTTAATAAATATTAAATATAAGTGAGGGGCCCGGTTGTTGTATGGTAAAGTCAAGTGGATGGCCACATCAGAACAGGTCAGCGTATTTTTAATTTTAAGTCGATTCCCCCATGTCTTCAGCAATGGTTACTAATAATAACCTAAACGTTTAAAATCCAATGTAGAATGGTTACTCTTAGAGTATTAGATGAGAATCGATCACTATTTTTAAATTTAAGTCAACATGGCCTGCAAATAGCAAGTGATATCTGATTAATAATAAAGAAATAATCATATTAATATTTCAAATGAATTTGGATAAAGTTTAGCAGCGATCCGTTGCAGTTTATTTTTTATGTTTAGGAATGTCTTTTTTATTTGTCTGTCTCTCTGGATTCAAATATCCACGATAATTCTAGAACGGATACTCGTTTCAAGTTTTTTGCTGTCAAAATTTTTGAGGTTCTTTTTCAAAAACTGATTAGATTTTGGGCTTACTAGCTTCACACCTTTCAGTTTAAAAATTCAGAAAATCCAAGTGTACAGAATATAGAGACCTTAAATTTATCACACATATTGGACTCTTGAGCCAAGATTTAACGTTAGCTTAAAATAAAGTAAGGTCAGGTGGTGTAACTGGGTCAGATTCTTTTGTTTTCCCAAGGATAGTACTCCATATTTTTGGCTATAACTAAGCTTCCTCACAATTTATAGATCTCGTGACTATATTAATTGAAAGATGACATTTTCTTGAAATAATCATGATACTTTCAACTTTTGATTATTCAAAATTTTGGAATTATCTTAAGTTGAATGTAAAGTTTTGAGGTTGGCCCAGTTAAACGCGTTGTGGGGTAATTGGACCAGCCCAGCCTATTTGCTGTTTTTTTAATTTTTAACATCTTTTGAGCAGTTGGACATGTTCCCCTATCCCTCAAGGCCCTGGCCGTAGGTAGAATTAGTCTCATTTGTATATTGATTAAAAATAATCAAAGATGTAAGCGATTCGGGGTAATTGGGCCCTGACTAGGCTGGCCCAGTTGTACCAAGACCTCTATTTTTTTATCCTATTGAATTTTTTTAAGGTAGATAAGTTTAAACGCCAAGTATAATTTTTAAAATCGATTTTTACTACAGAAAATTCAAAAAAAAGTATCATAAATCAAACAACTAAACAAAATAATTTCATTTTACCCATTGAAATAAAGTTAAATAAGTTCCTTATGCTTAAGAAAGCCTTAATTAAGTACTTACTCAAGTCTGAATATTTTCAAGGAACTGGGTAAGGCAACTAGGTAAGAAGTAAGCACATAACTTGGTAAATAAGTAATTAACTTAACTAAGTACTTAAGTATAAAATAAACTTAAAGAAATTTCTTTAATTCAGGAACACTGAAAATTTCCCACCAATATGAAAAAGTGAATTGCATTAAAAAAATGCGGTAAAATTAAAAAGCTCTGGGGTTACAGGACCCCTGGCCCAGTTGCCCCAGCCCCCAGTTACCCCACCTGACCTTATATGCTTATCTGACGGCTTGAGTATTGAAATTGAATATTGAAATGAATTTCCCATATGATAACTCGTTTAGAAAGCTCGGAAGCATTCTCAAAATGATGGTCTCGCCTAAATTCTACCCAGCTTCTACTCTTCTACACCGTTCTAGTTGCCTAAATACAGGCGCACGTGAAATTCTCAAATTAACCTCTTACTTACTTCTAAATGAAAACATTAAATTCGAAAGATCTTTTGAATATTTCAACTACTACAGACCTTATTGTATATTTCATAATTCTTACTGCGGAACAACTTTATTTCTTTTAGAACGTACTAAGTGTCAAAATAAAAAGCAGTATAAGCCCAGTCGTCCACTGGAAGCGACAACGCGCTACCGAGATGAAGCGCGACAATTAGCAAATAGAGTAGAGTAGTATTAGTATTAGTATTTAGTAAATAGAGTATTTGATCTTTGTCGCGCTGCATCGTCCTAGCGCTTTGCTGCTTCCAGTGGACGACTGGGGTACGAAGTTTTAAGGCGTTCAAAAGCAAAATTTTGAAGAAAAAAAATTAGTTTTTATTTTTTTTCATAATGTTACAGCACTTCGAAAAAAATGAAAAAACTCCTGAGTCTAAACGAGTATAGCAGAAATTTTCTGACATAGTTTGGCGGTGAAAACATTTAAATAACTTGGTAAAAAAAATTATTATAATTTTATTTATGTTCTTAAAAATCGGCTTTCTAACTGAGATTCATAATTAAAGTGTTTTTTCATCCCTTTTACTCCTAAGGATTGGAAAAAAAAATTACCATTTATTAATTTTGAATTTTACTCTTGCAAAAAAATAATAATAAATAAAAACGAAAAAAGAGGTTTTTATGAAAATCTCGAAATTAGTTTGAGATAAAGAGCTAAAAAGTTATCATCATCATTGAGTATACAGTCCTAAGACTGGTTTGATGCAACAATCCGTCTCCACTCGACTCTGTCCTCCGCCAGCTGTTTAACCTCTCTAAATGTCTGGCATCCCATATCCCCAATTATTTGGTTGAAATATTCTAATCTGGGTCTTCCCCTTCCCCTTTTCTTTCCCACCTCCCCTCCAAGATATCCCTAAGCAGTCCCCCATGTCTCAGTGTGTGCCCCATCATCTGACCTCTTCTCTTTCTTCAGACTCTTCCACAAGGTTCTTCTTTCTCCGATTTTTCCAAGAACTTCTTCATTTGTAATTTTATCCATCCATTTGATATTCATCATTCTTCTGTAGCACCATCATTTCGAAAGCCTCCAATCTCTTTCTCTCCGCTTTTCCAATTGTCCAGGTTTCACACCCGTACATGGCTATGCTCCATACATATGTCTTCAATAGCAACTTCTGTTTGCTAAGCTGATTGAGGAGGAGCATAGTAGTTTTTGTTTTGAATTAAACCCCATTTTTGCTTGGGCAATTCTTGATTTAATTTCGTTTTTGCTCCTCCCATTCCATGTTATTTTACTTCCTAGGTAGCGGAATTCTTTAAAAAGTTAGCTGAATTATTCTTATTTAATGTCAAATCTTATCCCCCAACTGCAAATCGGAAAAGCTGCGGGAGCAGATTTCCCATACAAATCCGGCTATACTGTTTAATATTCTAATTAAGTATCTTGAGGACAACAAAAAAGGTTAAGTATATATATATATATTATAAGTTTTTAATAAAATTATACTTTAAAATATTTTGCCTTAGATATTACTTTTTTTTAATTCTTTAAAATTTGTTCATTTGAATGATTTATATTGATCATGGTCAGAACATTGTTTCCTGGCTTTGCATATTTGATTTATTTAGAGATTTTGGAATTTACTAAATTTCATCACAATACCCTTTTCCACCTTTCTGGTCTACTTTTTCTTTTTCAATTTCAATTCTCTTTCAATTTCAAATGTTGGAGTGTGGGCTAATGTACCATCTGCAGCTTTAGAACTTTAGTTTAATATTATCCAAGTTTGTCAATAAAACGTTTTTGAAGCCAACTGATGCCCATCTGATACATAAAATGATAAAAATATATTCAAAAAAAAATTGATAGTAATCTTAATAATATATTAGATCATTTTCGTGAAAATAATTTTTAAAAAATGATTACTATATGAATATTTGAGAGGAATTACCAAAATGAATTCCAAACTTTGTAATATGTAAAACAAGTGTGCCATGATAAGAGAGAGAAATATTCTTATCAGAGAAAATTTTTTATTTCCTCGAATCCACGATAACTTTCTGTTAATGGATTCACTTCTAAGCTTTTCTATTGGCTGTTTAGAGATTCTCCACCCACGAAATGAGGTCATAAGAAAAGAATTACCTACATCCATTTTTGGACGGTTGTATTTAAAAAATAATTACTTCATTTAGCATCACTTCAGCTGGAGACTCAGAAAAGCTAATTCAGATGAAGCCACTAGTTTTCAGCCAATTCAATTCTATATTGTTCTAATAGATGTCGACCCTTTTGCCAATTCCATTTTATTGTTCATTACTTTCGCGTTGGTGTGTTAAAATGACGTTTTTCAAACTGAAATAACAACCGTAATGTTCGACTTTTCGCTCTTGAGAAAAATATATTTTAATCTTTTCCATCAATCTCGGTTCTCGTGATAAAAAAAATGAATACAATATATATATCAATTTGTTGATTGATGGAAAATATGAAAAATGGAAATGCCTACAAATTGCTAATCATCCGAAATGAATAATTCACAAACCAACATGAATGAAATGAAAAGTGGTTAATTCTTTTTAAAGTTGGAATATAAGATTAATGGCCGCTGGAAGAGAGCTAGGGGATGAGCAAATTTCCATTAGCAAGCGGGTTTTACCAAATGAATCTCGTTTTACAGCTGCAGCATCTTCATTTCTTTTATTGTCAACCTTTTGGGTGACATTTCCTTAGTATTTCATTCTTCGGTTGCGAATTAAATTAAATGCCTACTTTATTCATCAAACATTTTATTTATATATTAAGACGTGGTTCCATGTGCGGTTTCTGTTTAGTTTCTTTTGACGAATACTTGCTTTGCACCATTTTATTTGTTTAAATGTTTACAAACTGGCTAGAACACACGTCTATACCCATGCTTATTTGCTCAACTTTGTTATATTGAGGGAACCATGATAATGAATTCAAGGATCGTCAACAAAGATACAATGCGTAGTCAAAATCTTCAATCCCAATTCGCTCTGAAGTGAACTTAGGGTATATTTTCCTTTTAAATTATACTCGTAAGTAGAATCTCGGAGTTTCAAATTACTGAGTTATAAACATAATCCTTATATATCCTTCGAATAAATATATTAAAGGACACACGATATATGTCTTTACAAGCTTTCTATAATTTTATATTTGATTAAGTGTGTTTTATTGTTTAAACAAATTACTTTCCACTCTAGTATATTTTCTGAATATTTTGAGATATAAATTGTAATTTTCCTTAGGAAATTCAGTTTTTTATCGAAAAAAGAAGGATTAAACCTCAAACAACTACCCATCTGTCTCCAAACCATTGAAAATATGGTACTGTTGGACATTGAATGTTGTCTCAAGTGCCACAAGACCCATTAGACTAAAAATTTATATGAATGTTCAAAATGTTATATGCCGACACATAATAAATGCATGAATCTTTCAAGAACTGAAGATATACTTATGAAGGGATTCTAATAATAAAATGATACATTTCCGTTTTCGCTGTGATGGCAAGACGGGCAGTGATACGATCGAACTGTGGAAGAGATTGGATGAATATACTAGATCTATTGAGGAGTTTAAGAGGAAAAAAAATCAAATTGATATGGAGTTAATTTAGTCGGTACACTCTGCGAGCGGCTTTAATAATGGATTCTAGCATTGAATATATTTTTTGACAAGACTAGCAAAGATGTTGATTTATTATAAGAGATAATCAATGAGAGTCCTCTGTTTGATGCAAATAAACATACACCTATATATAAATGAATATTTACTATATTAGGTGAAAAGATAGAGCAGTGGTTAAGATCGTTGACTTTGGCGAATGCCCTTTGCATATCGGCTGAATGCCCTTTGCAGGGCAATGTACGATTTTTTATTCCACTCTGTAAATTAAATCCCACATGTCTTGGGACCAAACTGTATATATATTGTATCAAATTTGCTCAATAAAAAAGACATTATACAAAAAAAAATCGTTTACTTTGGATCAAGTATACTCGGGATCGAATCTTGCCTTAGTCGGAACAATTTTCATCTTTGTCGAAAATGCAAGGCATCTCAGAAATCCACAGGAGGCAACGGGAAACCACCCATGTGAAAAATGTTCCTAGGAAAACTACAATGGAGAGGATACTCTCCATAGTAATCGCCGACTCTCGGCATCCAGTATGGCTCTTGAAGAAGAAGATCTATGTTAATATAAATGAATATATATACTTAGATAGCGAAGCATGACTGTTGAAATAGTCCATTAATTCTTTTATCTTTTGCAATCACCAGTGAAAAAATAATTGAATATTGTAGATCTTGTCCGAAATCGAACTTGAATTTGAATTATTTTTTTATTTAGAGCTTTTTAATTATTTTTGCACATAAAGAAAAATATTGGATTATAAAATATAAATAAACAACTGTGATAATTAAAATCCTAAAAATGTAGTCTGAATTTGAACTTCATTTATGGCGTTAATGCGCCTGTATTTAGGCAACATTTGCGCTGAGAAGAATGATAGCTGCGTATGAGCTAGGCGAGTCCAGTCGTTATGGAATGCTCCAGAGCTTATTGAAGTAAGCTTTCAAGTATGTAGGAAAGGATAATTCTTACAGAAGGTAGAGAATAGAAAAGGTAGAGTTTTCCATATATCGAGTATTCCCAATTTCCTGCCTCAGTTTCATTTATACACGCTTTTTTAAACGCTTTATATTAGCTTCTCCTGATTTATGTATCTATCTATCAATGTGACTTTTGTTCTATTAAATTCCTTAAGCATTTCTCTATAAAAATAATTGTTTACTCAATTTAAATGAAATTATATAAAAAATCGTGTAATAAAAACATTTCATTCTATTAAATTCCACAAACTTTTCTCTATAAAAATAATTAAGACTAAAAAGTATAGTTTAAAAAAACTAAAAACACGCTAATGCGCTAAAAAGTACATCATAATGTAATAATCAAAAAGCGTGGGGCACTTTGTCGAAATTAATTAAAAGTACATGTTTCTGCGCTCCACGCTTTTTGATTATTACATTATTATGTACTTTTTAGTGTATTAGCGTGTTTTTTTAGTTTTTTAAAACCATAATATTAATGTGATGTTGCTTTTACTTTAACCAAAGGGAAGCATGGAAAAGTATTGGGATCCGTTTCGCGCCAAGTGTGACTTCAAAGGGTGATCAGATAAAGACTACGGCACCCATGGTCTCAAACAAAGTCAGAAATTGAAGTAGTCAATCAGGTTGAATTTTAACACGTGACGGTTTACAAAAAATTACATGGGGTCTCATCCAGAGGGCAAAAAGTGCGACTTTTTCATTTTTAGCGCGTGCGAATGGATGGGTCGATGTTATCCTTTTTTTCGATGACGATTTTTTCCACATCGTTCAACCGATTGAAATGAAATGGAAAACCTATCATTACTTTAACAAAATGAAGCGCTGATTAGTTTTTGGTACATATTGGCCCACAAACATTAGTACTTTATTTCAGTACTTTTTTAGAACCAATATTGATGAAATTTCATATTCTAATTTAGTATCTTGAGGACAACAAAAAAAGGTTATATTGGTAAAATTATATTTCAAAGTAAATACTTTACCCTAGAGAAAGTATAGCTTTTTTTTAATTCTTTAAAATTTATTATAATGGCTTAATTAAGATCAAACATGTAATGTAATAAGGTTATTCCTCTAGTAATGGATAAGAATCAAACGTTATTTTTTATTTTAAATCAGCATGGTTTTCAAATAGTCAGTGATATCTGATTACTAATAAAGGAATAAACATATTAATATTTCAAATGACTTTGGATAAAGTCTAGCAACGATCCGTTGTAGTTTATTTAATAAATATTTTATTTTTTTCTTAAGTTGGTTCATTCTCCCTTTAAACAAATACTATCCATGCCAATTTGCCTATAATTCATGAGAATAAAATTAATTAATACATTTAGATCTATGTTTTTATCTTTCATTTCTAGCCAACTATCTTGCTTGTTCTGCTAGGTATTGTAAAACAATACAATTTCTTGAATGCATCATCGTTATGAAATTAAAGATTTATTATTATTCTTGAATATATGGATCTTGGTAGGCTAAGATTTAACCAAAATTTTCACATTTTTTTAGTTATGCTTATAATATCTGTAAAGGAATCAATTATAAATAATTTGTCTGTCTCGATTTTCACTAAATATTAGTGATAACTTGAAATCCGAAGCTCGTAGAAAATCCGTTTTGGGTTCATAATGTTTGTATTTCCATAAAGAAGAAATTATTAGATTACAGGCTTTCTAAATTCTTCAGAAATTTAGGAAAATCAATATAAAAAAAACTGTGGTCCCTATTGAACAAACTTTCATTACAGAGAATTTTGTTTGTAGTGGAAATTTGTCATAAGAGATCATTTAAAAAAATCAGAAGTATTTTCTTTTGGAGACGGACTGATAGAATTCAATGAAGAATTGTTAGAAAGACAGGATAACGAACACTACAAATTTCGAATAATTTTTTTTTTATTTTAACATCATTTTCAGAGATAGGTATAGCCACGGGGGGGGGGGGGGGCGGTTTAGGGGTCAGAATACCACCCCCCAAGGTGCAGGGCTCGTGGGATTAGTAACGGCTACGACAACCCGTTTCTTATGGCAAACTAACCGTAATTAAATATATTTCATATGTTTAATCAATAATTATCTTCTTTTTTTAATTTCTTCAAGTACCTTTTTAGTCCAGTTAAATTGTTCTCTAAAGGGCCCCTCGCGGGAAAGTTTTGTGGTAGTTTTGATTTCTTGATCTTATATGTTTTGTGGTGTGCTGAATCCGAATCTGGGGTTTGCTAACAAAATTTCGTGACGGAACATTGTCAAAAATGGTAAAAATGTAAAAAATCTCATTTTTAGCGGTTTTTGCTTATAACTCGAAAACTATATATAAATAACCTTCCTTTTCAAAATGAAAGTTTATAAAATTTCCTACAAAAATCGAAAAAAGTGCGAGTTTTTGGAATTTGCGGAAACAGAAAAAATGCGCCAATTTTCAACTAGCGCTTGAGCCCGAACGGTTGGTCGGAGAAAAAACCTGTGGTGAAATTTCTAGCAAATTTTATGGACTTTCATTTTGAATAGCGAGGTTATTTACGAAAAATTGATATTTTTCGAGTTAAAAGCAAAAAAACCGCCAAAAAATGTTGTTGTTTTTTTTTACCTTTTTGACAATGTTCCGTCAGGAAATTTCTTAGCAAAACCTCAAATTCCGATTCAACACACCCAAAAACATACAGAGTCGAAGAAATTTCAACTAGCCCACAACTTTTCGGGTAAAAACATAATTTAACTGGACTATTTGTTTTAGTAAAAAAAAATCCCACTAAATAGTTTGCTTTGTGGATTGACCCCCCCCCCCCCCCGCCCATGAAAATTTTCTGGCTACACCACTGTTTTTCACTCTCTTAAAAATCAATGTTTCGGGTCTTAAAAAGTTCAAGGAAGAAAAGTTATAAGCACCTACCATTTGACCACTTTAACCGTGCTTGTGCTTTCCTGGAATTAGAGTTTGCAATTGACATCATCAGAATTATCTGATTATTTATGAGATTGCAGAAAAGATGCAGGAAAGAAGCAAGTCCTATCTCTAGAAGTGTCATAAGGATAAACAAGTGTGTAAATGCGTTAGTTTTTTTTCTGGTAGATTAGAGGAGATGAGCATTCAAGAACATGTTTCTCCCAAATGAGGCTTTAGAGGGTGGAGGTGAGGGTTTATTGAATTTAACGCTATGGTAGTTTCTATAAGTCAGTGAAGAACTAATGGAGTAGGTTCTACTATGAGCTAGGGAATCAAGTGCTCTAGATAAGACTGGTCTCCTATTAGTTTTGAATTACATTTAGAGTCTCATGAGAATACTTGAAAGCCCTCTCCACATGTTCGAAATGGGGACGAATTTGAGGATTGTATAAAATTAGAAAAGTTAGGAGATGTAAAATAGAACCTGAATCAAATCTGAAGCTCTGCTCTTGTCTGGTTTCTACAGCTTAAGGCGGGTTCATACGGAGTCGTGAAACGGGCGAGAGCACTACTTGATGCGCTACGACTTGCTTATTCAACACAGTAACCCACGACCTTTCCCAGTTCACACGGAACAAATGCCCTGGTTGGTCGTTAGTTTTTCGCCTGTTGTTCCATCATGGCAGAACGTTCTTTCTTAGAAATGAATGAACTATTGAAAACCATGGAACCCTAGGCTTATATATGTCATCAGTCCAGGCTCCGGATTTCTTCAAGTTGGCAATTTTTTTACTTCCTGATAATAGGAAGATCTAATGTTTTTAATTTTCTGTGCGTCTTCACGAATACCAAAACCGTCAATTTCTTGTAATGCTACGTTGCTTGAATCTTGATTTTTGTAATCTTCTGAATTTATTTTCCACAAACATTCCTTTTCGTTATATAATTCTACGATTTTCATCACCTGCACATTATTCATTTTATATACCGACATGTTGTCATCTCTTCAGTAGGAATATGAATGAACGGTCCTGGTCTTTCCAACCAATCGGAAACATTACGACTCGCCTATTCGAGGTCGAACAAGACCTCCACTCTACTACCGATAGTTCAGACGAGGTAGTGAACATGACCGGCTGGCCTATGAGTAGTGCTCTCGCCCGTTTCATGACTCCGTGTGAACTCGCCTTTAAGGTTATAGATTTCTCGAAAGATGGAAAGAAGCACAATGCTTCTAGTCTTGAGAACAAACCGATTTACAAATTTATTTATTTTGTTTGTTTTTAATTTAGAGGAGATAGAGGAAAGTCAAGGGTGGGGCGGAATTGTTCAACAAGTGTTCAAATGATGTAAGGTTCTCCTCGACGCCTCCTTCATCTATTCTTTTATTTTGATTTAAATAGACTTAACAATTATCCGTGGACTAGTCTTAAAAAGTCGTGCCATTTTTTGCTTTTTAAAATGGATTTCATAACTTTTTTTCCCCAAATTTTAACTTCATCTACTTTTTTTTTATTCTCCACGCTATTTGTTTTTTTTTTTTTTTTTTATTAAGAATAAAAAGCTGAAAATTGAATTGAATTATGCAAATAAAGATATATAATAAGGTATTTTGTTAAATGAGTTGAAACTCATTCTACTTCATCATTCCCTAGGGTTAAGGACTTTGAACTAACGAAATTAGTTAACTAAAATAATATACGATGGTACTTTGTAAATTGGCCCCACAAGTACAATACTACTAGGAAATATGGCATAAGAGAGTAGTGTAATTAGAGTTTTGTGAGAGAACTTGAAAACTGAGCCATTGGCCTCAGCCACGTATTCTTATTAACTGGGCTGCCGCGTGCGGGTGTGCAGGTTGTGCCCCCCACACGGGCGCTTCATCGGAGGGGACACGACAATTTCTATACTTTTGATGTGTTCATGCTAAGGTGTCATGAAACATCCGATATAATGAAAGTTAATAAATAAAGACAATAAAGATAAGATTTAGCAACTAAAAGCCGGTTCACACGAGATATTTTCTCTTACTTGTTCATTACTTGTTCATCTTACTTGCAATTTGGAGGCATGGATGGGGTCGAAATGACGTCACTCCGGACTGTCTTACTAGCATGCTTACTTGACTCAAAAGATAGAACATGTTCTAAAAAAAAAGTTTAGCTACTTGATCCTGGTAGTAGCAGCCAATCGAAAAGAATTATTTTATTACGTGGGTGACATGCATACATCAGTTGATATCACAGAACAGCTGATATTTTGTTTACCACTGGTCAACACTTTACTGCAATGAATAAAGAGAATATGCCTTCCAAATTCGTCTGCGATTTAATGAATTAATTTAATAATCGGTACACTTATCAATTATATTAAGTTTTTCAAAGAGTAGGTATAAATTCCAATTGGAATCAAGCGAGGAGAGTGAATTAGTCATGTCGCAAAATAAATATTTTAATTGTTCATATCTCGTATACGAGCCAAAAGCTGTAATAAATAAATAAATAAATTAATTAATTAATATCTCGTATATGATAAGTCGCAGAGCTATGGTATTTGAAACTTAAGCTATCTAGAGCAGGGGTGTCCAACCTTTTGGCTTACACGGGCCACATTTGAAGGAAAAAATTGTCCTGGCCTCAGAAAAAATATACTAATTCTTGCGATTTTGTTGATCAAAAAAGATAGTTGATAATATTATAAAAAAAAATTAATATTGATTGTTAAAATAAATACAAATCTATATATATATAAAAAATTAAGGTTTTGTCCGTACATTGCTCCAAATCACGCCAAATTTTGGTTGCACACGTTTTAAGCAAAGTTATGAACGAAAACACCCTCAACAAAATTCCTGTCTGTCTGTATGTATGTCTGTTTCCGTGGGTTCCGCGAAAAGTTGCTCGCGATTCACGTAAAAACGGCTGTAGGGATTATTATGAAATTTCATATTTGTATCAGATGTCTTCTAACTTACGTTTTTAGCTATATAACGTTTTGATATTTTGTCCCCAAAAGGGGGTTTGGGTGGGGGCGCGAATGAAAATTATCAAATAACTCCTAAACTATTAACTCTACGGCAAATTTTATAATGAGCAAAGTTCTAGGAGATGTGATTTCTGACAACTTTTGTTTAAAAAAATTTCCCCCAAAACCACCCAAAATGAAGGGGGGGGGGGTCAAAAAATAAAAATTCTTACCCTTAGAGCCAACTTAACCAAATTTTGTATACATAATCTGTGGGCCACTAGAAGGTTAGAAATGCAAAAACTGGGTGCTGAGGGTGGGTGCGGGGGTGGATTGGATAAAAATCGAACAAGCGCTTTCACCAACTCTTTTATCCCTATGACCTCCAGAGACTGAAACTCGCTCCAAGCCACTGTCTTCCCCGCGACTTATAACCTTCAGCTGTTTAAGACCCGTATTCACAGATACCTTCGACCCCCGCCCAGCCCATAAAATCCCCTCTTCTTCTTCTTTTCATGATGGAGGGGCCAACCCAGGCCTTTCAGGGAGTGCACCTTTTTGGTGTAACTCCTCTCATCATTTTCATTAAAAAAAACAATGAAAAGTCGTGTAGAGCCCACACTAACTGATATATATTGTATTTAGAAAATCAATATTTACTTTTGCATTCACGCCTGTAAGAAATGCTCGAAGAAATTTCTTCACTTGAACTTATTGAAAATTTCCGCGCTCCAATTGGTGTCGTAAATCTTGCTAAATTGTTCTCTTTACGATTGGTTTTAAAGGACCGAATACCATATAAAGGCAATCGGCAATTAATGGATATAGAGGGCAGACTCATTGGGTCAACGATGTGAATTAGGAAAGAGTTGGGGGAGTTGATCAAATTCTAAGGAAACTCTAGCTTCTGCTATAATAGTCGATCAATCAATTATTTGGAATAGCAACATATATATAGAGTAGATATGAGGGAGAAAATGAACGTTTCTATTGTTTTTACTACCCGAGATGGAAGAGTCATGTTCGTCATTAGTCTCTCATACAGACCTAATGAAAATGATGGAAGGGATTTCAAAGGAAAACCTTAGCTAACTAGCAAATAGAGATATTGTTTATATAAAGTTTAGAAGAGAAGAATGGCTCAGTAACTTGCCTCTGAACCAGAGCTTAGATATAATAGTAAGTTTACAAAATATTTTGTATGTTAATTGATAAAGGCCAATCGCAAAAAGCTATTATTGACGGTTTAAGCTCGGGCGAACACAAAATAAAATTTAAAATGTTATCAAAAAGGGTGACATCTGTCTTATGCATATAATTATATCATCACCGTTATACCAAAAGTATAAAAATCTTCTTTTGAGTGATTGCTATTTGAAAATTTTCTATATAAAAGTATTTACATAAATTCTAGTTTGATTAGAATTGTTTGTTTGGCATAGAAAGTTTGTCGAAAATTGAATTGGAAAATGTCATTAGTGAAAATTAAAAAATTACACATTTTGGTTTCAACATAGAGATGACGGTTAAATACATTTTATATATACCTATATATATGTGTGATTTCATTTGTAGAGAGTATAATTTCGAAGGTTTGGGCTTCATCTTCAGACTTTTTTATAAATATTTCATTTTTTTTTTTTTCGTAGTTTCGCTTTAACGAATTCTATTATTCTCTCACTTGTTTGCAACAACTAGCGGATTCAGATCTTGGGGGATGTGCATCCCCCTCTGCCGTTTCAAACAAGCAAAAACCCCTAGGGCTCATCAGATGATTCCAACAAGAATTCAACTACAGCTCTTTCAAAAAATGCCAAGTCGCTATCGAAATTACAACTACTTCACATGTAATGGAAACTTTCTAAAAAATAGAGTGATTGCTTATTGGTCCAAATAAGACTTAACTAATCTAGCATCATTCATTATAGTTAAGATCATTTGAGTTTCTGCTCCCAAAGCTACTCTTAATCCAACAAAGAGGTCACCATTTATTTTGTCGATACACGTCTTTTTCATCATCATCATCATCATTGAGTATATAGACTCCTAAGGTTCTAAGACTGGTTTGACGCAATCACCCATCTCCACTCGACTCTGTCCCATTGACCTCTAAATAACCTACATTCCATATCCTTATTTGGCAGAAATATTCTAATCTGGACATGGCATTTTTTCCCAACTCCCCTATAAGATATACATAAGCGATCCCCCGTATAATGTGTGTCCCATCATCTGAGCTTTTCTCTTATTCAGACTTTACCACAAGGTCCTTCTTTCTCCGATTCTTTCAAGAAATTCTTAATTTGTAATCCTATCTATCCATTTGATTTTCATCATTCTTCTATAACATCTCATTTCGAAAGCCTCCAATCTCTTTCTCTCCGCTTCTCCAATTGTCAAGGTTACACATCTATACTCAATACATAATATGTCTTCAATAGGATATTTTTGTTTTTTAAGTTGTTTAAGGAAGAGTAGAGCAGTTTTTGTTTTGAATTAAACCCCCATTTTAGCAATTCTTGATTTTAATCATTTCTTTATGACTCCTCCCATTCCATGTAAACTTAGTTCTTAGATAGCGGAATTCCTTAACTCAATCTGCTTTTCTTGATCAATTTTTATGTCTCGTTTGTTCTTTCTTTGTAGAAACTAGGATCTTAGTTTTGCTCTAGTTTATTTTCATTTTGATTTCTTCTATTAGATTTGGTCAAAGCGTCTTCTAATTCTGTTTTATTAGTCCTAGAAGAGCAATGTCATTAGTAAATCTTAGTATATAGTGTTCTTTTTTTTCTTAATGCAATCGAATGCAAGAAGGGGCGTACCAGTAAGATGCAGCCCCTGTGGATCTTGAAAGACCCTTGCATTACCGAAGAGAAGGGAAAGTTGATCAAGCGAGAGGGTGGTGCCGTAGGTGTTTGTGCACCCGGTTTTTGAAGGTTTGCAGATTATAAGTGCTGGGAAAGATGGAGGCCGGGAGAGAGTTTCAGTTCCGTGAAGTTATGGGGACAAACGTATTGGCGAATTAAGTGGGCCGGCATTTTTCTAAATTAACCGCCTTGTTCTTGGATTTCAATTCCTGTATCAATTTTATCTTTGAATTATTTTATAGCTTCTTCTATGTATAAGTTGAAAATCATGGGCGAACAGCACACATCCTTTTCTTAGATATTTTTTATTTTGGCTTCCTTTTGTTCATCTCCAATATTTATTAATTGCCATCCCGTTTTGGTATAAATTGTAAATTGGTCTTCTCTCTGTAAATTATATTCCCACCTGTTTTAAAATTTTGAACATAATTTCCCAATATATATTATCGAATGCTTTTTCTAGATGTGTGAACCCAATGTAGACAGACTCTTCACTGATAAAATCTCATTCTATTGTTAGTCTAAGAGAGAGAATTGCTTATCGGGTGCCGACCTGGTCTTCTCCCAGATTTTCTTCAAATCTTTGTTCCATTCTTCTTTGGATTATTTTGGCTAGGATTTGGGAGGTATGTGAGAGGGTAGGCTAATGGTCTTGACATTTTCACATTTATCCGAGCATGTCTTTTTGGGAAGTGTGACTATTTTTTTGGACATCTTTGGGATGATTCCCAATTATAGATTTTTCCAATTAGTTCAAAAAGTCGGTCAAGGGCCTTTTTTTCACCCTGTATATATTGTCTATACCAGGTGATTATTTTTTGGCTCTTTCAAAGCTGTCTTGAATTCAGACTTGAGTAAGGGTTCTGATATAATTCGTTTTCGTCCTCAGATTATTCTTCTTTCGTTCTTTCTTCTATTTCTATTGAAAATAACTTACTATATTTAAAAATCAATTAAAATATTTTAGATAAAAGAAAAAATAAATATATAAGTAGTATTTTAAGAAATGTTTAAAAATAAAAATATAGATATTTTAATATAGGTATAATTTCTTTACGAGTATAATTGAGAGGATTATGTGAATTAAAAAAAAAAATTTAACTAGTCCTGCTTAGAAAGAGTAGATCGATTTGAGAGTTCAGCTAGTCAAGAGCTCACATAGTGGCTCTTTAGATTGCAATAAGATTCCTCGTCCTTCAAGTGAGGCGGTCAAGTTGTGCATCGGCCATAACGGGTTCCCCGATGAAAGAATTTAACAAAATCCATCTATGATATTTTTACCTCGCATAAGCGAAGAAAGTTCTACACTTGAAGAATTGGAGATATAAAGATGACCTAAATCAGCGTCAGGATCCATATCCGGGGACGCTTCCATCTTATTCTCGTATACATCTATTAATTTTAATTATAAAGAAATTAAATTAATAAAATTTATATTTCTAATAAAAAAAACTTTGCTTATTCGCCCAGCACTTTCCGGTAAAATAATCATATAAAAAACAAATATCGCAGATATTCCATCCCCTCTCTGAAAAATATCCTCATACCATTTTAAAATCATGTTAAAAATTTAAATTCCGCCTATGGTTTTGATAACTCCAAAAATAGATTACTTTCTCTACTCAAATGTTAGATAATGTAAAGAAAATATTGAAATAAAAGTAGTATTTGCTTAAGCGATAAAAAACATTTGGTTTACAATATTCTTCACTAAATATATTTTTCCGGACGAATTGGTAATTGTAACTATTTCTTATCAATCTATGATATCTATTGATTCATTAAAAATTCCTTCTCTTTTATAATTTCATTGGATTCGAGATGGAACTTTTAGTATTAATCAGAGTGAAAAATCTTATATTTTTATTATCTGAAAAGGTTTTCAAAGCGAATAATGAATATATTACATTATAAAAAAAAAATACAAGGATGATGGGTAATGGAGGGTTATATGTTAAAAAAATGAAAATTCAATAATAGAATCTTATGATTCAATAAAGCAAAGTCCTGCTTTTTAAAGATACATTCAGAAAATCTGAGAATGGTAAGGTTTTCTTTTAAAAAATATATTTTAGGTTTTAGATTTAACTTTATTTTTATTCATATCATTTAACACAGGAGTGCCTTTTTGGCACGGGCCATATTTGAAGAAAAAAATTGTCTCGGACCGTGGATAAAATATTATAATTCTATTGATATTTGTTATTCAAAAAAGATGGTTAATAATGTAGAAATAAGAAATTTATTATTTTTTTAGTTCATAATGAGCTTCTAATTTTACTTTTCGTAAATTTTATACTTGAAAATACCCTAGTAGCACAATGTTTCAAAGTATATAGTAACTATATAGTGCCTATATAGATTCTGGAAAACTATATAGGCACTATCTAGTTTCAGAGATCTCAATTGAATTTTCAGAAAATGTCATCTGTATTTAAAAATCTACATATATATAAAAAAGAAACAGAAAGATTAAATCTGGAGTGTGTTTGAGATACAAACATAATTCTTTGTACCAATTAAGATTGAGTTAAGAAGGGATTTTTTGAAATTCGATACATAAAGGAGGGAAATCTATTTTCAGGCTTTTTCAAGATCTCTTACCCCAGTCGTCCACTGGAAGCGACAACACGCTACGGAAATGAAGGGCGACATTTAGCAAATGGAGTAGAGTAGTATATGTAGTAGTATTTAGTAAATAGAGTATTGGCTTATTGTCGCGCTGCATCGATCTTAAACCCGAAAACATATTAAATGTGATTTTAGCTTTTAATGTGAAGCATTAAAATCCAAAAGAGATGGTTCAAGGAGAGGGGATAGGTTTGCTGGGATGAAGGGTGATCGGTGGAGAGGGTCCAGGGGGGGCTTTCTAAAATTCAATTGATCATTCTAACTAATACAAATAGGGTTTTGTGAAATTAACTTGATATTTCCTTAAATAAAATTGGAAAAATTGTAGAGAGAAGTAGAATTGTAGAAATAGAAGATATTTTTAATTGTAACTAAGTTTGAAACTTCGTGCACAGTCATTCCTTGATGATGGCCGGAGTGGGTCAAAACCTTGGCAAAAAATTTAATTAAATTTAATTCTGGCTTCAAATAAAAATCTATCTTTTTACATGAATATAAAATTAGAATTGATATTGATATTTCTCTTTAACTACCATAAATCAAAAATTACCGAGCAACGCTCGGTGTTACAGGTACTTTAATATAATATATAATAAATAAATAAATAAACAAAAAAATGTAGGTCTTTTAAAAGCAATTTTACTTAGGTGGGGGCATAAGAATTTTAGAAAGGCTTAGGTGGGGCATGGGCACAAAAAAGGTTGGAAAACAATGATTGAGATACAAACATAAATATGTAGATAGAAAAGAAATCATGATTTTTCTCCACGTTTCAGGTATGTTGAAACACAGTAATGATCAAAAAATAATTCAATACATTAAATTATTTGTTAGAGATAGAGTTTCGAAGGTTTGGCCTTCATCATCAGTCTTTTTAATTAGAAGTATTTTATCTGTTATTTCTTATGGCTTAATTATCCGATTGTATATAGAAAATTCGTTTTGTTTTTATAACAAGCTAGCTACATAAACCGATTGTTGTGGCTGTCAGGAGACGTCTTTAATCAAACCCCAAAAAATTCAATTTTTCGTCTAATAAGGTTGTCAAATGCCATCTACTAAATTTATAGGGGCCAAATTGGTAAATAATTAGAAACATATTTAAGCAATGAGAATAATTTCTATTATGTTAATTCTCCAGAAGTCTTACATATTTCTTTATAAAGAAAAAATGACAAATATAAGATACGCTCCACTGTATGAATAATGAAGACAAAATCTTCGGAACTGTAAAATAAAAAATTGAAAGAAAATATGAATTTGTTAGTCTTTAATTATGATGAGTTGGAAAACAGCGAAGGATTTGGATTAGAAAGTTGAAAACCAGTGGATTTGAAACTTTTCAATTAAAGTGACCAGCTTATAATTACAACAGGTTAGTTTTTCGTAGTCAGGAACATTTTAGCAATATCCTCCTCTTTGCAACATCTCTACTAACAAGTGTATTTTTTTATCAGGTGAGAGATTCAATCCCATAATCAACCCCTTTTAGTCGTCTCTTTGACAAAAAATGGATACTGTGAGCCAATTCTCTAGCCCTGGTTCACAGGGGGACTCTCGGGTAATTCTTAAACAAAACTTTAAAATGGAACGTAGAATGGTAGTTCATCTAGTATTTATTAAATAAAATGAAATAAATTAAAAAAAAAAAGTATTTACTCGAGGAAAATGATTAAAAAGGATATACTGTGAGCCAATTCTCTAGCCCCGGTTCACAGAGGGACTCTCGGGTAATTCTTAAACAAAAATTTAAAATGCAACGTAGAATGGTAGTTCCTTTAGTATTTATTAGATCAAATGAAATAAAATAAATAGATAAAAGTATTTAATCGATAGAATGATCTCTCTTTCTTTATAGCAGCTAAGGCAAGGATTCCAAATACAAGTCTAGACCTGTTTTAGACTAGTAGAAGTTAATTTATTAATTTCTATTATTCTAGGAAAGGCCTTTTGACTTACTTGGACTAAATAGATACTCGTTGTTCTATATAGAGAGAACATTCAATTAATTAAAAAAAATTTTATAAAAAAAATAAAAGCGATTTCAAAAAAAATGTAACAAATGATAACAATAACTCAAAAATAAAATAAAATACACTAAAAGTGTATAAAATGATTATCTAATTTAGTTACAACTAAAAGACGAAATATTAACATGAAATCACTTTTTGAAGTCGGTGACAAATATATACATTCTATGAATCGAAATCGACGGATCTTACTTAGTTCGTTTGGGAGTACGCTGGCTTATATAGTTTGTTTAGCACCGACTTCAAAAAGTGATTTCATATTAATATTTCGTCGTTTAGTTGTAACTAAATTAGATAAATATTTTATACCTTTTTTAGTGTATTTTATTTGATTTTTGAGTTATTATTATTTTATTTGTTGCATTTAATTTTTTTGAAGTCGGTTTTATTTATTTTTATAAAAATAATCTTTATTTTTCTCTTTTTAGTGATGTTATTAATAGTGACTTAATATAATACCTTGTATGCATCTCGTAAGAGAAAGCGTCGGGCTAATGAATCAGAAAATGATAATAAAATTCAATTCATAAATATAGAAATTCTCTCGAAACGTTTGCGGGTTTTAAATGAATGTTTTAAGATTTTTTTTATCAAAGATTTTATTAATTATCATTTCGATTATTTGCTCATAAGAATTGGAGATTTCTGTTATTTCGTCATTGATCATATCATCAGACTTGATCAAATTAATATGGGACTATCCCTAAGGTACCCCTTTCCAATAAAAAAAGAATCATCGAAATCGGTCGGACGTGGCAAAAAGTTCTCGCCGAATCATGCATAAAGTAAATAAATAAATAATACTTAGATATCTTGACTATTTTGGAGCTATACTGATCCAAAGGCAGGAAGAATCATCAAAATCGGTTCATAAACAAAGAAGTTACGGGTGAACAAACATATCAATATGTTTTTGAAAATCTTATAATTTTATTTTTTACGTCCCCTCCCCTTAAATTTGGCTCCAATTTCTACCAAAATCTAATCAGCTCTTAATCTCAATGCACCAAAACTACGTGGTAAATTTGGTTTTGATATTCTGACCAGTTTTTGAGCTAGCTCGTCCACAAAAATTTGGTAACGCACAGACTAAAAGATATTTTGATAAAACAGCTATTATCTCGAAAAATATAATTTTTCGATGTTCACTTATTAGGGCTTTTTTGTAGACCGAAATGCCATGGTTTCATCTAATTATTGTGATCAAAATAGTTTTAGTCGTTTTTAAGATTAAAAAAAAATAAAACACTTTTTTCATGCACGATTACAATACTTGATCATAGCATGGTAAAGTATAAACGAAGCCAAAAGACTTCTTTAATTAAAAAAACTTCTAATACTTTAGAAGTGAATAAAATCGAGGGAGGGGTACATTTAATAAAAGTGTGTGGGGGGGAGGGGGTCATGAAGCTAGGGGTTGGTGCCCATCCCTGTATAATTGATATCTTTAAAAATGTTTTGCTTTAAAAATATAATAAATTTCTTTATGATTTACTAATAAAACCGTTAGTTTATTTTATATAACTGTTCATATAATCTGGGCTAACAAAAATTTTCTCAATCAAAATTGGCGAATGAAAAAAGTTTAAGAAGCACTGCTTTAGGAAAGCCAATTTTTACTTCTATTAACATAGTATTAATATAGTATTAGATTCAAGGCAAAAATTTCATTTTTTTCTTTTTTCGCTCACTATATTGAAAAATGAAAAAATCATTTTGTCTCTCCGTCTGGACTCAGATGCTATTTTCTTATATTAAAACGATGAACCTCAAGATAGATTAAATCGATAAAATAAGATTGATTTCTTCTCATTTTTAATTCTTTTGGTATTTTATATCGAGAGGGTGTCTCGCTCCATCAGAGATATATAAATCAGAGATTATATTAATATATATTTTTTAATTTATAGAATATCTAGGGTGCTAGAGCGATAATTATCTAACTTTCCACATAAATTTCACCATTACTGTCTGACCCTTTGAGGTACACCAATTTATATAATGACCTTTATTAATGAAAATTTAATTTCCAACAGAAAAGTAAATTTGTGTGAATTGTCCAAAATGAATAGTTTGCGAGTTATGGAAATGTAAATATTTTTCAATGTAAAAATTCAAGTCAAGCGGTATAAATTTTTTTTGACCCATAAATTTTCGAATTTGGTTGATGACACGGATTTCAAAAAAAAATTCACATTTATACTAAGGGGAACCTTTTATCCAAAATCGCTTTTAATTTTGTAAAAAAATGTTTACTTTTCTCAGAATTTTTTTTTAATTTATAGTATCCGGAGCGTTGCCAGCATTTATTTTAATATAATCGTATTATTAATTATTTTATTTATTTGTTTTATTAATTTGATATATTAAATTATCGTATTAATTAAATTATTTTATTTATTTATTATATTAAATATTCTCGCATTTAAATATATTAAAAGATATTTCACTAGGGTATATTGAATGGGCTTGATGAAATGATGTGACCCTATGCCGAGAGGCTTGTGTTTGTGTCTCAACCTCACCATAAAACAATCTAAAAATTTATAAATGAGAAAGAAAACGATCTCATTTTATCGATTTAATTTATGTGAAGGTACACGTAATCATTCTAATGTAAACAAATAGAATTCCAATAAAGAATTTTGTAGTTTAAATGAAATGTTATGAAAACATTCAGTTTTTTCAATGGGGCAATGAGTCGACTAAAAACGTCAAAAGGGTTAAATGTTTTCCTCATCTCATATTGAATTAAATCTATTGAAATTTCATATCTATGAAATATTTTCTTTTATTAATATCATTTATATCAAATACTTTTATTAGAATATTTGCACTTAAAAGGGTTGTTTATTTGAAGTCTAATTTGAAAAAACGCTAATTACACTTTGAAATAATTTTTAAAAATAAAAAATTTATAAATATTTTAAAATAATCGATTATTAATAATTATATTCAATTTTGAACGAAATTAATTGATTAGTTTTTAAGAAAATGGTAAAAAGATAGAAAACCGTAACAAATGACTCGCTGATGCCGGGTGACTTGCCACCCCAGCCTCTTGATAAAACATCAGACCAAAATAATTATAAATGAAAAAGAAAACGATCTTATTTTATCGATTCCATCTATCTGAAGGTTCACAGTATGTCTATTATATAAGAAAATAGCATTTTGATTAAGAATTTTGTAGTTTAAAAGAAATTATATGAAAAGATTGAATTTCTTCTCTCGGGAGCGAATCAACAGAAATGGCCAAAAGTATTATTTTTTTTCTATTTAGATAATTATTCAAATATATTGAAATTTCATATCTGTGAGTTAGTTTTATTTATTCAAATAATTATTATGAAATTTGTATATAAAGGGTAGTTTATTTGAAGTCCGAATTGAAAAACAAGAAGACCGTTGAAATTTTTTAAAAATATGAAATCAATAGATATTATAAAACAATTAATTATTAATCATTCTAATTTTGAACGAAATCGATTCAGCACTTTTTGAGAAAATGGTCAAAAACCATCTGAACAGTCAAAAAACTGTTTTTTTGATGCCTTTGAAAAAAAGTTTAAAAGTCATATGAAACGAAACATTGACTTGTGACATGGAGGTGAATTTTTAAAATGCTTCTAAAATTGCCTTTCATATACTGTTTTCGGGGTTTTTGACGATTTTCTCAAAAAAGTACTGAATCGATTTCGTTCAAAATTGAATTAAATTATTAAGAATTAATTGTTTGAAAATATCTATTAATTTCATATTTAAAAAAAATTTCAACGGAGTAATTAACGTTTTTTCAATTTGAACTTCAAATAAACTACCCTTTAAAATGTAAAATTTCTAATAATAATTATTTGATATAAAAGATAAATGAAAATAACCCACAGATATTAAATTTTAATAGATTGGAATAATAATCTAATGAGAAAAATGAAACTTTTGGCCATTTCTAGTTGATTTGCTCCAGAGAGAAGAAATTGAATTTTTTATACAAATTCTTTTAAACTACAAAAAATTTTTAATCATAGTGCTGTTATATCTAGAAGATGTCTCGCCATCTTATTTGATATTGATTTAAGTCCAATCACTCTACAATATTAAAATATTTTTTAACGCATAAACTATTGATTTTAGACATTTCAATTATATTAACTTTTCTGTTTTTTAAATTCAATGTTTTTAATAAGGGCATTATATAAATTTGTATACTTTAAAGGGTTAGGCAGTGATGGTGAAATTTATGTGGAAAATTAGATAAATCGACCTAGATATTCTACATGGTAAAAACCTCTAATGAAGAAAATTTTTAATATTTTAATCTCCTGAAAGAAAATTGATTAACAGCTCCGATTAATATTTAAGTAGATAGAGAGGATTAAATTTTCAAAAATAAATAATTTTTTTTGCTAAAAGTAGACGATATTTTAGATAAACGGTAGCCCCTAGTATTAAGGTGATCATTTTTAGTTAAATCCAAACCATCAACCAAATTTAAAATTTTATGAATCAAAAAAATTTCCTGGTCAAATTATTGGGCTTGAATTATTATTTTAAAAATAATTTTTATAAAAAATAAAATAAAACTGACATCAAAAATAAGCTGACGTGTTCTGAATTGGCCATCCACTTGGCTTTACCATACAACCTGGTCCCTCACTTATATTTAATAATAAAATTATTTTATAATCAAGTGTAGGGAGGGGGCTAGTTTTTGGATTTTTAGATTTCTGGGGGTCCACTGATTATGTATATATTATTATTATTATACAAAATTTGGTTGAATTTGGTACAAGAGCCTAGATTTTCATTTTTTGACCAAACACCCCCTATTTTGGGCGGTTAGTTTTTGCATTTTTAGACTTCAGGGAGTCCACTGATTATGTATCCAAAATTTGGTTGAGTTTGCTCAAATGGCCTAGATTTTTAATTTTTAACCCTCTCCAATTCTCCATTAATTTTGGGCTCCAAAATCTAATCAACTCTTAATCTTAATAGACCAAAACTACGTGTGAAATTTAGTTTCAATATTCACACCAGTTTTTGAGCAAGCTCGTCTACAAAATTTGGTAACGCACAGGCTACCGGACTACACGGACACCCAACAAGACAACCAGAGAACCAGACTAACAGACATGTTGACAAAACAATTATTATCTCAAAAAATATAATTTTTTCCATGTGTTTGTTCGATGAGCTTTTTTGTAGACAGAAATGCCATAGTTTCGCTCAATTTTTTTAATCAAAATAGTTTCTGCCGTTTTTGAGATATTTTGAAAAAAAGAAGGAAAAAAACACTTTTTTCATACAATACTTGACCATACTAAGTCTGGTAAAAAGTAAAAAAATGTTACTTATTTTACATGAAAACATGTATCTTATTTTAAATAATTAGGAACGGCTTTTTGACTCTAGGTACGAAAATAATAAATCGAATTGAATGTCTAAAATTAATTATTTATCATTTATAATAATTATTAATTCACACAGTAACGACTCTGGAATCTTTTTTCTCAGGTTTTATTTTCCCTTTTTCACCCTTTGAAATTTGAATATTTTGATTAGATAACATATGTAGCTTGTATTTTTGTAAAAAACATTATTAAGGGTTGGAATTTTGTTTAAATCACACATAATTAATTATAATTATTATTGAACAAGAACAAATAATACAATTGAACTACAACGTTTCGATCGACTTATTCTGCGATCGTTTTTAAGTGTGATTAGCTGGATTAGACACCTAATTTTCTAATTAATATATTAAAGCATAATTAACATATTAACGCGGATTGTTTTTTTATTTTTAGTTATACGGATTTATTTATGTATTTACAGCCCTTTTTCTTTTTAAAATTAAATATTTAAAATTAGTATAGTATCTTGGGATTAAAAAAAAATAAAAATAATAATAATAATAATAGGTCGGATAAAAAGACGAGAGCAAAACAGAAAAGCTCAAAATAACTAATTAAATTTAGTTTTAGTTTAAATATAAAACTCTACAAAATTAGTCACCCTTGTTTGAAAAATAAAAATTAACAAAATTTTATAGTAAGTATCTACATCAACATATAGAATACTTACACTTAAATCTATGTAGAACCATACAAAATACTAATAAACAAAATTTTGTTTCTGTAACTTTATATCTTTAGATAAATAACAAAAAAATTTAGATCTTTTATATTCAATTTTACGTACGGGGCATAAGAATTTTTTAAAAGGCTTAGGTGGGGCATGGCACAAAAAAGGTTGGGAAATACTGATCTCGATACAAACATAAATATGTAGATGGAAGAGATATCAAGGTTGATAATGATTATTCTCCAAGTTTCAGAAATGTTTAAACACAGTAATGATCAAAAAACAATTTAATACATAGATAGCATTAAATTATTTGTTAGAGACTTGAATTTCGAGGGTTTCGCCTTCATCATCAAACTTTTTAATTATAAATATTTTAAATTGAAAGTTTTTGTGCCGAGGGTAGCAGAATTTTTATATATTGAAGTAGACAATAAAAGAGTGTTCTTCTGCTGGAATTCCAGAAATATTTTATCTGTTATTATGGGTTAATTGCCCCCCCCCCCCCCAATTGGATATAGAAAATTGCTACTCTAAATGGACCACGAAGAGACAAGTTGGGAAAAACATTATATTACCCAACAATTTATTTAAGAGAATATGATTTTTGAGGTGAAAAGATGAATACGAACGTGCCTTTTAATTGGAATAATGTTATCTTTAAAAGCACTTATCAAAAAGAGAGAGTGCTTCTGTTGAGAAAGTATATACCTCTATACCTATATTGATTTTCATTGTTTATTTTGTGTTCCACCATATAAGCTCGATAGGCTTTCGTTTTAATGATATTGAATTGAAAATAATTGACACATTACAAAGAGAAAGTATCTTATAATAATTAAATTTTAGAACTATTATTCGCGCTACAAAAGAAATATTTAATGGAACATGTATTTTTTGTGATAAGGATCTACATCTCGAGATTTCGTTTTCGCAAAGATGAAACTTAGGTCAAAATAAATTTATAATTTTCTCATTAATATATCAAAGAATAATTAACATATTAACGAGAATTGTTTTTGATCGCCCTTTATCGCGGTATATTAATGAGAAAAGTATAAATTTATTTAACTTCATTATTTCAAGTTAGAAATATATAAATTCGGATATTAATTTTCACTTAATATTTGACAAAAATCACCTGCTTTCGATTCGCGATCGAATCAAAGACAGGAAACTTAAGATTAGGTCAAAATGTTTGTGTAAGGTTTTAGAGCATTGTGTTGGTAGAATTTGAAGGAGCAGAGAGAGAATACCTGGGATAAACGGATTAATTAATCAGTTGATTACAGTTTCCTCACGTCTCTCCATGTTTTATCATGGCCAAAATCCAGTAAAACACACCTCGTTCATTTCCAAATAAAAATGAATATTGTTCCCGTCAAGTTCTTTTAGCAAGTTTTATCATGCTTAAACGTTTTCTCCTTATGCAATCTATGTTTGGACAATTTTTTTTTTTTATAACACTTCTTGTTGCTAAGAAGCTAGGCCTCTTTTTAACCGACTTCAAAAAAGGAGGGAGGTTCTCTATTCGACTGAATTTTTTTTTTTTTTTTGTGCCTATGTTACCTCATATCTCCGCCAATTGTCAACCGATTTTGAAAATTTTTTTTGCATTGGGTCCAGTCTAGCTTCCGATTGGTCCCATTTTTTTTCGTTTTTTTTTCATAGGTATTAGACCTTTTTTATTAGGTTTGTTTAGACCTAACCTCTTTGTTTATGAACCGATTTCGATGGTTCTTTATCCGAAAGGGGGTGTCTTAGGGATGGTGTCATATTAATTTGGTCAAGTTCTGATGATATGATCACTATTAATAACATCACTAAAAAGAGAAAAATAAAAATAATTTTTAAGAAAAAATAAAACCGACTTCAAAAATTAAATGCAACAAATAAAATACACTAAAAGGTATAAAATAATTATTATCTTATTTAGTTACAACTAAACGACGAAATATTAACATGAAATTACTTTTTGAAGTTGGTGCCAAACATATACCTTTTATGAATCGCACTCGACGGATCTTACTTAGTACGTTTGGCGGGTACGCTCGCTTATAGGTATAGTTTGTTTGGTACCGACTTCAAAAAGTAATTTCATGTTAATATTTCGTCGTTTAGTTGTAACTAAATAAGATAATAATTATTTTATACCTTTTAGTGTATTTTATTTGTTGCATTTAATTTTTTGAAGTCGGTTTTTATTTTTTTCTTAAAAATTATTTTTATTTTATCTCAACTTTGAAAGTACGGGGGCATATTGTTTTAAACAAGCTTCTCTTCAGGCAAAGTCAGATACAACACTAATCCTCGGTCCGGTAGTATGTAGGGGACTTCAAGCTGGAAAAATGTCATTGAAAAAGTGGTTATTTATTAATCAAATAAAGTAAATATGGCGTCAAAAATTATTAATTCACCGAAACTTTAAACAATGTACCTAGTCTTAAAAAAGTTTCATTTTTTCATCCAACTTAGAATTAAAATTAAATGTACATTCAAAGTGTTATCACTTTGGGAGTGGAATGCATTACTTTCCAAACATAATTAATATCATTTAATGTTATAGATATAAGTGAAAGCAAAAATTAAAGTCAAATTGATTTTAAAGAAATTAGAAGACTTCCAAATATGCATTTTGAAAGAGATCATTCTTTTATCTTTCTTTTCCAATCAAAATCAAACTTTAGATTAAGTTGTTTTTTATTGAGATTAAGAGCTGATTATATATTGGTTGAGAAACTACGTGACGTTTAATCAAACATTTTTATAAAAATAAGAAATATCTCTTAGGGTAGTATTTTGCGATTTTTACTTTATGAAGCTTTTTTGTAACATTTAATAAAATGAGCTCGCTTTTTTATTTCATAAAAATTTTTAACCTCGTTTGAGATAAGTAAAAAAAAATTCAATTTATCTTTGCATATTACAATTTTATATACATGGTGATTCACAACAAGTGTACAAATATATATATATATAAAAAATTGAAAAATTGTTAGAATAAGCAAAAAAATGCAATATGAAAAATGCTTTTTATTTATTTTTCAATATTTCGACCATGAGGTTATATGTAAATAGTTCCACAAAAAAAAAAATTTTTATTTATTCATTTAAAATTAGCTAGAATTTACATACAGCGTTAAGTAAATTTTACTAGATGAAGGAGGAGGTATCAGCCAAAGATGGAATCACTGGGTTCAATAAAACACCTTTACTAAAACGTTTGGGCCTGAATTTTATTTGGCCATCTTCAGTCAATTAGGAGTTATACACAAAATTACGGTACACATATGTGATCGAACCAAGCCTTGTCAAAAATAAAAAATAAATTAGCTTCATGTGTATTTATAACGTGCCTGGACCCAAAAGTTTAAGAAATTAAGTTGAGTAAATTTGATGACAAAGTAATGGACTTGAAGGGACGGTCATCCAATTCTCTAAATGAATTTATTTTTCCAGTTGAAAGTTATCATTCGATCTTCTGAATCCAGTACATGAAATTTCCTCCTTCTTCTGATTGTTTCACTGTTGTCCAGAAGAACGATGTCCGATATATTTGTGTGGTTTTCCAGTTTTCTTTTGTGTTTAATGAATTGATTGCTTATGACCACTCTAACTGATGGTACATCAAGATCATAGTGTAGGCTTTCATTTGAAATATACCAAGAGACATTTGATATGCCTCTGCTGATTTTCGATTGGTCACTTTGAATTTTGCTTAAGTTAAATTCACTGGCTGTTCCCCAGATTTGACAACCATACAACGATATTGGCTTAAGTATTGAATTAAAAGTAAAAACTTTTGTTTTTAAAGCAAGCTATGAATTTTTTCCTAACAGCCAGTATATTTTTTTTTTTTTTTTAATTTAATATTTAGTTCGTTTCTTTTTTTAGGTATATGAATTTTCCAGGTAAGTCTTGAATCAAGGTGCAGTCCAAGATACTTTACCGAGTTACTATAGGGCAGGGCTGTCCAACCCGGGGCCCGCGAGCCGGGAAGCGGTCCAGCACTGCAATGAGTGTGGCCGAATATAAAATCATAAACTTCCATAAAACATTGAGATTTATATGTAGAGATATATTTATTCCCTTTTTCGAAATATAAATGTACATTTGTACAATACGTAAAGCTTTTTTAAAATTTACTAAAATAAAAATTATAAGCTCAACTATATAAGATAAAAAAAAAATGAAGTTATTCTTCTTCTCATATTTTCATTTTCTAAAATGTTTATTATTTCAGTAATTTATATACTACGATACTAACTAAGTCTATAGTTATATCATTCTAGTACAAGAAGACAAGGAATTAGAACATTCACAATTAATTGATAATTTCTCTCCCAGACTAAAACTTGTGAGGACTTGTCTTTTAGATCTTTGCACGTTCATACGATAGATGTCAATAGATAATGGATAGTCAGGGATTATTATAACCGTGACTCTTAAAAAATAAATGATCATTCCTCATATCCTTCTTTAATCCCATTCGATTTAAACCAGGGCTGTCCAACCCGTGGTCCAACATAAAGTCATAAAATTCCTTAAAACATTGACCTATATGTGTTAGATACTGGAAAACACCCAACAATTTGGCCTGATAATTTTTTTTCTCTAAGAAATCTGAAAATCTACTGTGAAGTTTTAGAAAAATAAAAGTGCTTATTTTAAATTTTGAATCTCGAACTAGATTTCAATATTTCCGAAAAACTAATCATCATTTTGGTGTATTTTCGACCCCATTAGGGTGCACTGCAAAAAAAATCAATTGGCATCACACGACTGGCTAGAACAAATATCCCTAAATTATGGTTGATTTCGAAAAGCCGGAAGTATTATACATATCTATTTGACAATTTTTGTTGATTTGCTATTTTGTCAATAAAGGCTGTAACGATTATTTTTAAAAATCCGTAAATTTATCACATAATTTGAGTTCTTCAGAGAGTACAAGCTCCGATTGCAATTAAGGAAGGGTAGTAAATTAGTCGTGTCGCAAATAAACAATATTTTAAACTCTCATATTTCAGAAATTATAAGTGTCTTTGGGCTTTGAAATTTAAGATATCTATGGCTAGAAGAAGTACCCTATCCTTTTGATTGAAATATAGAACAGTGAGTATCTATTTAGTTTAAGCATCTATTGGTGTTTTTTTTTCAGTTTTTTGGGGAAGTCCAAATTGAAGTAATTTGAAAGAATAAAATTGCTATGATGGGGATTCTATGGTAGCTGTAGCGCTGCGATCTGGCGATGGATTATTATAGTACTCACCAAAATAAGACGAAATAAAGAATATCATTTTTCGATATTTCGCATATTTTTCGAGATATCGAGTTTAAAAAATACTATTTTTTGTATTTATTTTTTTATTTTTCAATTTTTTTATAAAAACCACGGAAACCGTATTATCACGACTGTCTGACGACGGATTCTTTTAGAACTACTGAAAATAAGTGGAAAGTAAAAATAAAATTTTCAACTACAAATTTTAAATGAAATTGAGTTCATGGACTGTGATGTCTCAAATTATCTCAAGTGAACGCCAGTGGGCGTTGGCAATTTTTACTTTTAGAACTTTTCATAGGTTCGGTTCTTCTATTCATCATCTCAGTTCATTTAGATAAAAAAAATGGGTTCCCGAACAAACTTTGAAAGGTTCGGTTAAGATATATTCAGTTCGGCTCGTATATAATTTCGGGCTGGCATTTAGGCGATTAGGTTGGCTAATGCCAACGACTTTTACATGTTCGAATTTTTTTGTGCATTTACTAATTATTTTTTAATTAATATTAATTTCTCGAAAAATGTTATTCTTAATTTTCGTCTTATTTTGGTAAGTACTATAAGAATCCATCGTCAGATCGTGGCGCCACAGTTACCGTAGAATTTCCGGTATGATATGATTTCAAATAAGGTAGAAACTAATGTGAAATTCGAGTGGTTTCCACACCAGTTGATTTAAATATAAATGTGAAAGTAAAAATTTAACGGACACCCTAATGAATATAGGTCCAATTTAAATTTGTTACTAAACTATGACTGATCAAAATTTTGTTACGAAATATGTGTATACATTTAATATTTAAAATCAATAAAAATAGTATACAATTAATATTGATTGTTAATCAAAAACAGAAATTAACAACTTACAAACCAGTTAAAGGACATTTTATGCTTCCACTCAAATTCGCAAAAAAAATGTGATGTTGGGTTATGACATTATGAGTTACTATGACTCAGTGACTCAAAGTTGTCAAGCTTTCATATGATCATCATTAAGGAACACATTTTGAGAGGTTTTTGTGAGCATTAATTTTGTAATAATAATTGTGTTGTTTTCATTGTTAAATATATTATACCTATACCATGTACATATTTTCAAATAAAATTATGAACAGTTGTTGCCCTATAAAGAATTGAAATAAGACCCATATACAAATAAAATTGTTTGCATAAAATGATACCCTCTTCCCCCTCAAAGATTTTTACATTCGTAAATCACCCTATATAATATACTATATTGTGTCATTGAAATAAAAATATAAGAGGGATGAGTATTGTAAAATCATGTGGAAAGTATATATAATCACGGCAAATTTTGATATTTTCTTATCTGTCTCAATCCATTTATATATTCTCTCTACCTATAGATTAATATTATGAATCACAAATCTCCTTTAGTTTTAAATTAATGACTTGAATGCTATTTAGTAATGAATTCTCTGAATGTAATAATTGAATGCTCTCCATCAATAAAAGGTAAACCGGAATTTAATTAAGGCATCGGAGAGGTATTCATGTATGCTCATTTGCTCATACTCCATATGCAGTTTAACAGTCCATAATAAATGAAATCAGAACAGAACAAAATAATTAAATATTTATTAATATTTATATATTTTCATTATATATTTTCATTATTTTTATTATTTTCAACGTTCAAATGCCTAATATACATTAATATAAACAACAATTATTGAATTTAACAAAATTAACAATAATAGACAAAGTAATATTAAATTAATAAAATAATGATAGAGTATATGTTAAATAACAATAGAGAAATATAAAAATAATATAAGATAATAGTAATGTGATGAAATATAATAATAGAATAGTTACTTGTGGTATTAGGGTCAACATTTTGAATAAGACTGCGACTCTATTCATGTTCAATGAGAAGTCCAAGGGTTTTTTTATTGTTTAGATAAATCGTCAAGTAACATCTACTTAATCTGAATATTGCATTAGCTTCCAGAGTGCTGTGGGTGGATGGTACTTCTGGATAAAAAGTAGTCTATTTCTAAGTACATAATTTGAGTTATGAATTGGAAACATGTTTTGAAGATCAGGACAATTCACTTTTTGGACTTAACTGTACACAAATATAACATCGGAGGCAATCATGAAATGTAACAGAAGCAAGAGAGAAAGTTTCAGCAGTTGAAGTGTAATCATGGTCATATCTCGACAAAGGATTGCCCGAAAGGTATGCTAGATGTCTTAACACTTGTGCTGAATTCTCTCCAGTCTGTCCATGTTATTCTTTCCGATTGGCCTCCAGACTGTTGATGCATACATTAGCAAAGAGATTTGATTAGAGCCAATATAAATATTTAATTGTATTAGAATTTTTAAATGATTTCGTGTTTTGCAAATACAAATCCCCTGTGCTCCGATTAGCTTTACCTAAGCAATGTAGGCCAGGTGATCGCTGAATGTGAGTTTCGAGTCAAAAATTACTCCCAAGTCTTTAATAGTGTCGACTCTACCGCAGTTTATGTTAGTCGAGAGTAAATAATCAAAAGTAATGTCATTAATACCTCTTGAAAAGGTATGCGAGACATTTATCGAAGTTGAGGAACAGCAGGTTCATGTTATTAATCTAATTCATAATTTTATTCAAATCGGATCTCATTTTTAGGCAATCTTCTTCTTTGAAATTTTAAAAATGGCTTAATGTCATCTGCAACAGAATGTCACAAAATTCAATTATATGTGGTAAGTCGTTAATAAACACAAAAATAGTAAAGGTCCGTTTACTTTGTGGAACTCCTGATGGAGCTATAAAAATTGCTGGATTTGGTTCCTTTTATTTGTACATAAGAATTTCTATTAGATAAATAGTTTTCAAGCCATTTAATCATATTGGATGAAAATTTATAATGTTTAAGTTTTAATTGTATAATTTTGTGATTAATTAAATCGAAAGCCTTCTTGAAATCTAAGTATATTGTATCTAGTTGATTATTTCTATCAAAGCTAGAAAAAATTGAGTTTGTGAATAAAGTTAAGTTGGTGATTGTCGAACGACCAGAACAAAAACCATGTTGTTTTTTCTGAAATAAAAATTTAAGCAAAATCTCAATATTCTGTTGTATATAAGTTTATCCAATAGTTTGGGTATCGCACTTATTATTGCCACAGGCCTGTAGTTGCTTACGTTGTTACGAGCACCACTTTTGAATATGGGATTTATAAACGTTGTCTTCCATATTTCAGGTAAAACGCCATCTCTCAGAGAATGATTAAAAGAATGCAGGAGTGGTTTAAGAAACTGGGCAGAACAAATTCATTACAAGAAAGCTGGAATTCCATCAGCGCCCAAGGAGAAAGTTGCTTTAGATCTTTCATAGCTGTATCTATTTCATCCGTTGTTATAGGTTCAAGCATATTTACTGTACTGTTGCAGTGGAAGTTTTCATAAACCAGCTATACTATTCGAGTCAAATCTCGAATCGTTCGCATCGTTTTTAGCATACTTCTGCATGCTTTCAAAAAAGTCTGCAAAAAGATTGGCACTCGAACATCATCAGCACCGGTATTTTCATTCAAAAACATACTAGATAGATGAATACCCCTTGGTACTTGTCATCATATCACAGAAAGCATTAATGTTAGAGATCATTAGTTTCAGTCATATCTATGTACTGAGTAACAAAATAGAAAGCTTCTACTTTATTATGAGGCTCTCAGATTTAAAAGTATTATAATCTGTATTGTTTACTTGATTTATAATTTTTATGAGCTATTTTCTTTTTTATTAAAAGAGCAAATGAGTTTTTTAGAAAACCATTTTGGATATGTTGAATTAAACAATGTTTTACTGGAGTGGAAGTGGAAATAGCTTTGTTAACAATATCTTAAAAGCTATCGATTCGCTGTTAACAATTGATGTATTTAGTTCATTTTCCCAATTTATCTCCCCTAATCCATTACTAAAAATTTCAAGATTACATTTTTTAAAATTATATCTATTTAAATTAAAACTTGTGAGAAAACTAAGTCACACTATTTACATTGTTTATAGGAAGAATAGTTAAGTTCAAGATTGGGTGAAATTCATCTATATTTGACAAAATGTCGTTACTTATGTATAAATTATAAAACTGATTTGAGAAACATAAATCTATGATTGTTGTTTTTATTACTAATACAATTAGTTGCCTTAACCCTAATTTTTTAAAACTATTAACTAACACTGAAGCATTTTCTTTCTTTTCTTTTCATGTTCTATCTAGTTAGAGAAGTTTCTTTTATCGAAGTCATGCAACATGTCACTAGTAGTTAAGTCTTATGAGGTGGCAGGCAAATTGTAGTCATCAGTACAATATTATGATCCAAGAAAACATTTTTGAGATCTTCAGCGTATTATATGTTCTTCATAGGATATCAGAAGTTGGAGGTATGTAAACGGTTCCAACTATGGTTTTAGATTGTGTAGACAAATAATTGATTGAAAGATAATGAATTATTCTCAATCATGTCGAAAGTTTTGCATCTATTAGGATTTTTTTACTGCAATGAGAACACCTCTTATAATGATTTATAAGTAAAACTAAAAAACGTTCGTTTTAGAGGGAATATTTTTCACAGAAGATATTTATTTAAAATGAGATAATAGACAAGTTTCGTCTTAAGTCAAAGTAAACCTAAACTAATGGATACCTATGACTACTAAATGAGCTAGTCGTCAGATATTTGTGTAATCCTAAACAATTGATTTTGAGCTGAGTTTAACCAGAGATGAACAGACCGGCCCATAGCAGACAAATGTATTCAGATAAGAAACCATCCAGTTGGTATTAGATAATCACATTTTGCACTACTTGTAATTTTTCTAGATTTAGATTAAAAGTTTTGAAAATTGGCAAATTTTTCAACATCGCAGAGAGAGTTTTCTCTTTAACTTGATATATAGAGATTCCGCTTGTTGATTTCTGTAAAAATGATATTTAATTTAATATGTATTACATTTTACAAACGCATTAAAACAATCAATTCTTCAATTCTTTATTATATAAGGACTGAATTCTCTTTGTAAAAAAATGGTCTTAATGCAGTTTGCCAATTTTTACTTGAAGCTCATGAATTGTTGAACTGCAATTAATTGGAATAGCATATGCATGACTATTAAAGCAAATATATGTACTAATAATGTTTTATGTGAAAGTGTGAAAGCTTTGATTTAAAAGAACTTACTGAAACAAAGAGTAGAACAAATTTATTATTATTGATGAAATGACATCATTTGAGAAAATACTGTGGATCGTACCTAGAAGTAAGGAAAAAGTGTAAAATCAGAGCATTGTCAAAAGACCAAGTACCCATATCTGAAAATAAAACAAGTAAGATGAGCCAACGCGGAAATACCTACTAGCTAAAATCGAAACCATAAATGACAGTAGAGTTGAAAAGTTCAAAGAGGTGTTTTAGAACTAGAATTCTTCTTCGTCAAATGCCTGATCTGAGAGATAAAGAAAACAGGCTCTAGCCCTCTCACTTGAAGAACATGAAGAGATTTCAAGTCCCTGATCTGAGGGGGCAAAAAATGGGCCTGTACCAAATTCAACCAGAAGTGTATGGTAGAGCCAACTGGATGGCCACATCAGAACGTGTCAATTTATTTTCAAGCATTATAATTTTTTCCTGTCTGTCTAGATCTAGATCCTATATTCACTATAAGTTATGAACAAATTAAACTTTCACAAAGTTTATTCGTGTGCCAAAATATAAGTATTTTATAATGAAGTACCGCTTGGATTGGTGACTTTCAAATTTCTTAACTTCCACAAGAAAAAATTTCGATATCACCAAAATTTACACTGAGCATTCTAAATCTCAAATAGTTTTCACTTTTTTCTCTGATTTTAATCATTTCTTTTAATTCTAAAAAAATTATGTGCTCTTTGATATGTAGCAGCAAAATTAATATTAATAGATTTAAAAATATTGTTGTATTTTAACAATTAAAATTGTTAAATATTAACACATTTTTACTTCAGTCAGTACAAGACTCTTTAATTACACCATTTTTTGAAATTTATCTCAATTATGATATTCTTCAAAATTAAATCTTATAATCCGATATAATCCGATTATGGTAATTGAAATTAAATACTGAGAGGAAATGTTTAACAATTTGAATTTTTATTTATAAGGTGAAAAACATGAGCTGATTCGATTTTTTTAAAACAACTCGAGATAGAATTCAACAAAAGAATACTTAGGTATTGTACTATAGTACACCGGTGGGGGGGGGGGAGAGAGAATTTATATTATTAGACTGAAGGTAAAAAGTTAATATCTAAAGGTTGTTACAGATATGAAGAAAAATGCACTTATTCGATTTATATAATAAAACACAGTACCTATTTATTATTACCCGCTATTTGGAGGGAATGATGTAAGTAGAAGAATATAGAGAATAAATGGGAATTGAGCTATTTCGGCGTAGCGGTTAAGGGAATAGTGATTACGGCAATGTTCAAACGTGTAGGTAAATGTAATGGCTCCAGACGTATGAAGTGGGGGCAGCGAAAGATTGGAGTGATGGCTAGCGTAGGCAGCCCAAATCAGTAGAGAAAAGAGAAGATGCGACTGGGGGAAACCTCACTTTCACATTTATAATATTACCTATAAGAAAAGCGGTGTAGGTTTTAAGGTAGTTCTTTCACAAATGCAAAAATTCAAGAAGTCTTTGAAACTTGGAATATTAGTCATTAAAAGCATAATACACACACTGTTAGATTTTAAAGACGATTTACCACACCAAACATGAAATAATTGCGATTAAAAATGAAATTTTTTACATATGGAAGATGGGGAAAGGATGGCGAAATGATCATTATTTTTATTTTTTTTTCATTGAAGGACATTCACCATCTTAATAAAAAACTAATATATTCCCCTAGTAGCACAATGTTTCAAACTATATGGTAACTACTAGGGTTGTTAGAACAATATATGCCTGGAGTTAACTTAAAAAAACTGAAACAATCTTACCAACGAAGTTTTTGATAAAAAATAAAAACACAAACATATTTGGGCAACTGGTTTTAAAAGGGAGGAGACAAAACAGCAAGCGAAGAATAATGGAAGCGATCCATTCATAAATAGAATATAGTAGTAAAAGTAAGTTAAAAAACATAACCTAAAAATTTTAACACCGTTCATATTTATAGAGTGGTTACGGAGGCTAAAACTTTTTATGTGGATTGTCGCGAAAAGAACCTCTTTATGAAACATTATTGTAGCCAAATGGAATAAGCAAATATATAAAAGAATGCTGGGGTTTCTCAGGAATAAAATAAAATATTTTTTATAAAAACTCAATAGGTATATATTCAGGCTATTCGCCCATCTTCAGAGTTATATACAAAAAATTGTTTTATTTTATTCATGTGAAACCCTACAATTTTTATATATATATATTTTTTAGGAGACGGACTGGTATAAATATGTAATTGGATGTTGATGAAGGCAGTCCACGGTGGTTGTAAAAATAAGACTATAATGGTTTTATTATTTTACATTTATTTAGTTAAACCGACGTTTCGAGATTTATTCTCTCCTTCTTCAGGGTAACAAAAAGTCAATGAAAGTAGTTCAAATCATAATTACTCCCGTCTCCTTTGACAATGCCACAAAACATTATAAAATTTTTTGGCATTGTCAAAGGAGACAGGAAGTAATTATGATTTGAACTACTTTCATTGACTTTTTGTTACCCTGAAGAAGGAGAGAATAATCTCCGAAACGTCGGTTTAACAAATAAATGTAAAATAATAAAACCATTATAGTCTTATTTTTACAACCATCGTGGACTGCCTTCATCAACATCCAATTAGCTTATTTATATATATATTTTATATATTTCTTCGAGTGCCATACCCGAAACGGGTTCGGCGCCTCCACATATACCTGTGCTGAGTGTGTTTAGTTGTTTTTACACAGATATACGGGACCTACTTTTTAACGCCGGTTCCGAACGGCTAATTTGGAGAGGTCACTTGGCAATTATACTCTTGGTAGGTTGCCATTACTTTCCAAGAAGAGGCGACTGCAAATATCTATCTGCCGAGACTCGTTCTCGAACCAGCGATCTTCGAGTCAGCGACCCAACACTCTATCCACTGACCCACAATCGCCTCTTTATATATTTACTATTCATCTATTATTATATTACATTACTTACATAATTGCAAATAAAGTACATATTATATTAATTTCAAGCAGATGTTTTCACCCATAAAATATATGTAGACTTGTGTAAGTAGAGTACCTAGGTCTTTATTGTTGCCCTATGTTATTTTCCTGGTCTTGTGCATCTAAATTTAATCTTTGAACGCGCATTCTTTCCATTTCGGTCAACGCGTCAATATTGCAAGGTGTCTTACTCGTTACCTTTCAGCAGTCCAGTTCCTCGATTTGAAGTCCATTTGGAAATTTTACTCGACTAAGGCCCGGTTGTATGTCGCAAGAATGCTTTTACCACTAACCAAGGTATGCAAATGGAGACATTGGGATGGTAAATGTGGAGCCATTGGGATGAGCCAATCAGATGACAGCCACTGAAGTGGCTGTCATCTGATTGGCCATCCCAGTAACTCCATTTACCATCTACCTTGGTTAGTGGTAAAAAGCATTTACTTTGCGACATACAACCGGGCCTAAGGGTCAGTAGTATATCGGCTAAAAGTCTTGTTAAAGTTGACAAAGGGTAAACCTTAAATTCACCTTGTGCCCATCAGGCCGGACACATGGTGAATTCTAAGGGTTTTACCCTTGTCAACTTTAACAAAGACTTTACTAACCGACAAACAACTGGTCCTTAGAGCTATTTAAGCTTGTCCAGAAGCAAAGCGTATTAAGCCCTAAATAGACTACTGGATGTTCTACTGTACAAACGTGCATCTTAAGAAAATATCGATGCCTAACTCAGGATTACTAGAACATAAGCCTTTAACATTATTTGGCACCTTAGAATTCACCTTGTGCCCATCAGGCCGGACACATGGTGAATTCTAAGGTTTTACCCTTTGTCAACTTTAACAAAGACTTTACTAACTGACAAACAACTGGTCCTTAGAGCTATTTAAGCTTGTCCAGAAGCAAAGGTATGAAGCCCTAAATAGACTACTGGATGTTCTACTGTACAAACGTGCATCTTAAGAAATATCGACGCCTAACTCAGGATTACTGGTAACATAAGCCTTTAACATTATTTTGGCACCTTCGAAAATTTTTCATTCATATTTAAGATGTCAGCAAATGTAGTGACGCATGTTTTCGGTGAGATCTACTAATATGAACAGTATCATATAAGAGTAGCTGGCCTCATGTGTTCCTGTTGATGAAACACTTATCTCCCTCTCACTGGCGGCAACTGCTGTTTAGGCCGATTGGGATTTAAATCTCATATTCGCTTTTACGAAAGAAAAAAAAATATCCAGTAGGAAGTAAATAGCCCCTTTTGCCGCACAGGAAACTTTTCTTGTTTACGAAGAAAGAGATTTAACCTTTTTTTTTTATTTTTTCATATAATTATTTTTTTTTCTTCTTGAAATGAATAGAAGTTTCAATATAAAAATGACATTGAACATTGCAATTGTTAACATCACTGGTCCATTATTAAGAGCAATGAATTGGAGCTTAAAATTTTCAATAAAACCCCAGAAAAGTTTTCCATGAAACGTTTTAATCTTTTGATACCTTCTCATCTATATATAAATGAAAATAAAGTTATCAGAAAATGAACTTTTTAAAGTATAGAAAGGACTTTTTAAAGAGTTTCTACACGAGTTGATACGTGATAAGAAACTTTTGATTTTTGTCAAAATTTCTGGCTTTAGTCAAAATACATATTTGATCAATTTATAAAAATGTGAAATTACTTTTTTACATAATAGGTATAGTTTGATTATATTTTCGGTCATTTTGCCTTAATTTTTGAAACATCGTGACTTTCTTCAGCAATTTCTCATAAAGGAAATAAATGGATTTCTGTATTCAGGAATCTCCAATATACGGAATTTTAATGTTTAATTTTCACTTTTACACATAGATTTTAGGAAAAAACTAATTCTTTGCTACCGGAGCAATACCAGCGAAGCCCGCAGGGCGTATGGACTATTAGATTTATTCGAATATTTAGAATTTTTTTCATTTATGCTTAGAAATGTGAAAAACCCCATTTTCAAGAATGCCTTATTTTCTGTATGTCCGTTTATGTGGGTTTGTGTCCATTTGTAGAGATTCAGATATTGATGATAATATAACTACAAAAGATCATATAAAGTTTGTTTTGGTGCTAAGATTCTTTTTTCTTTTTTTTTTTTTTTTGAATGAAGAACTCATTAAATTTTTGGTTTTCTATTCTATCTTTGGACCTTGCAGTTTAAAAATGTAGAAGCCAGATGAAATTGAATCGTTGTTATATAGGCAGCTATTGAATTTATTGTAGCTAATATTTAGAATATATTTTTGATTAATAAGTTAGACATAAAGTTTCATTTTTTTAACTCAAAGGGTTTGTTGAGGAAAAATTGCCAAATCACCAAAATGTATGGGTCTTAAAATTTGTTTCCACTTTTCCTACATTTTATTGATGTTACTGTTATCCAACGTAATAACTACTAATCACATGTTATCAGAGAAATATTAAAATTGCCTTAAATTAATCTTAAGAGATAAACATGATTTTAGGAGGTGCACCTCTTTGATAATTTATTATTTCTGTATGCCTATGATTTTTTTTATATTGATATTGATGTAAGAAGATTTTTCACCCAAAAGGTGCAAGCTAAATACGAAAATGAGTGTTGTTGGTTATTTTTTTCTTTTATCAGAAAATTTCCATTACTTATGCTTGACAGAAAAAATAATCAGGAACTGGAAGACAAAGAGACGAGACAGTGATGTATTACTTGATTTTCATTAAATCATAAATACCGTTGATTTATGCACAAAAATTTCCGCCTAGGCTTCGATGTTCATTTCCAAACTTTCTAGCTAATATTCAACGAATGTCCCCAAAAATGCATATATTTTTTCTTTTTAAATTTTGAATGAAGTTGTCAATGGTGTTATTTTTTATTTTTAATAAAATTGATGTGAGGAGTTACACCAAAAAGGTACATCCCCTAAAGGACTGGGTTGGCCCATCCATCGTCAAAAGAAGAAGAAGAGGGAATTTTATGGGCTGGGTAGGGTTCGAAGGTATCTGTGGATGCGAGTTTTAAACAGCTGAAAGTTTTAAGTCGCGGGGAAGATGGTCGCTGGAAGCAAGTTCCATTCGCTGGAGGTAATAGAGGTAAAAGAGTTGGTGAAAGCGCTTGTTCGATTTTTATCCAATTTGTCAGCGAAGAGGTGCTGAGCGTCCGAAAACCGCGTGTTTCTAGCAAAAAGGGCTTTAGGGGGGATAATTGATTTCAGCTCGACTGAACAGACACCATCATAGTATCTGTAGTACAGAGAAACGGCAAAGATGGTTCTTCGGTGAGCCAGAGAGCCGAGTGAGTTAGTTAGGTCCATTTATTTGCATCAAGCAGAAGAAAACCTCATTGATTTGTCTTTATGAATCAACAATTTTACTAATCTCAGCAAACTAAATATTTTCAATTTATAATTGATTATATCTTGATGATTGGCTATATTAAAACAATGGAGAAATGTTTGTGGTCACATCCTCTGGCTTCAAAGCGAAAACCAATATTCAAGTTTGCGGTGGTTTGAATTTCTGATGTTTCGACACTTATATATCTAAGATAGGAATAAAACGATTTATGATTTAAAAATATTTCCAGTACATTCTTCATTCATTCTAGATTTATACAAAAATGGGACAAGAGACAAAGAGCCTGGTGTTTATCTCCGAGGTTTAGTATAGACAGAAAATGAAAAACGTACAAGTCTTTGGAAGCGCTAAAACATCAAACTTGCTACTAGTGAAGTTGATACCTCCAAAATTTCTAGAAAGCATAGCCTGCCTACCGGGCGTACCAAGTAAAATTGTTCATTAATTCTATTAAAAAAATCAAAATAATGATATATTTTTCTAGCAATAAAAACAAAGTTAAAATAAAAGTATTAAATAATGAAAAAGAAAAAGAAATTTTATTAAATTCTTAAGCTATGGAAAATGGTAAGTGAAAGCAGTAGCAGTGTGGTAACACAACTTTTTTTATATTCAGGTATGTAGTTTAGAATCCAAATATGAGTAAATTAAGAAAAATAAAATGTTTCATTCTAAATTTAATTGTTTAAATTATGTTTAAAATGAAATTTATCCTCTTAGGACTTGATCTAATCAGGATCGGCGTGATCTTTTGCGAGGCCAGGTTCAAAAATTTTACGGGGCCTGAATACACATTCAAATCCAACACTTAAATTTTACAACGAGGAATTATTTACAAATGCTCTTATAATTATATACTTTTTATAAGAATAATATTAAATAATAATCCTTACCATGCGTCGAGATATTGACGTACGCTCAGCATCTAAGTCCGTAGCAATGTAATAATAGCTTGATGCGTTTTTAACAGAATTCTTGTTTAAAACAGATGAACCGCAAGACGGCAACTGACACACAACCACTAATAAATGTCAGGCGTTGCTATGCCCAATTCCTATGCAAGCACGTAGGAGCTGCGACTCGTCGACAGACTTCCAAAAATTGGGGAGTCTTATCTCTATTTTTTAAGCAGTTTTTTAAACAAATCCAAGTAATATTTTTTCGCATCCATAATTCGCTTTCAAGGGGCAAAAAATTCAATGAAAGTACAAAATCTGTAATCATGTATGAATTTTGCAAAAAATTATTGATGTAGTTTAATTTCTCTAAAATAGTGCATTTCTCTGAAAGCGTCTGGATTTTTTTATCTAAATTAGTTTCCAGGATATGAGGACTTTATGGTGTTACACTTTGATCATTTTTGTTACTCATTTAAACTGAATCATCGCTACTAAAATAATGTATTGGGTCTGTTAATGGTATCATCATTCTGTAAAAAGTTAATCAAAATCGGTGTATTTTAAATGGGTAATTTTCGTAGACCGCATGGTTCCGGCGAAAGCGCTGAACCCCCCTGGCGCCGGCCCTCCGGTCTAGTTACTCTGTTCAAACGGAATGTCACTATATATGGTTGTTAAAACGATATACGGTCTTGAATTGATTCGCATGAGTCCAGTTCGATTTTCGTTACGAATCTTGAATGATACAGCAAAATCCATTATTCGTGATGATCATATTCCGGTTCCCGGGGTTTTCAGATAATTGGAGAAAATAAAATAAATGGAATATTGGAAAATTTAATTGTGAAGCGGGGCTATAGAATATTACTTTTTAGGATATAATGGACATAAAACACTAATTTAAATTGAATCCTTAGAAAGATAAATCAACTTTAACTGCAAGGGATTTAGAAGAGCTCCTTGAAATAACGTACATTTAAAAGTATAATCGTTTTGAATCCTATCCAATGAGTTACCAAGCTGGTTAACTAAAACAGTGGATACTACTCAAAAATCAGTCCTCGGCCAAAGCCAAATACCTACGTTTAAAAATGGGAAAAAATATCTTTAACATGAAGTAGTAAAATATTAAACGGTGGAATTGAGATTGTTTGCTGCATTATGCTTAGAAATGAGCGCAAATTATAAACTAATATTGCATACAGACAGACGTTAGTTGTCACGGAGATAAGTGTTGGATGACTAATTTTCCAGCTGAGAAACAAATTTGATGTATTTGTTCAACAAAACATATCAGCTAGGTGAGAAATTTTTTTGAAACATAAATTTAAGGAAAAAATACTTTTCCAAGACTGTTCTTTGTAAATTTTGATGATTTGACATTTTTTCGTCAATAAAGCTTATGATCATAATTTTTTTTCAATATTCAGCTCATTTGCTATACCTAAGCGTTAAAAATACGAGTATATATAACGATTCAAGTTTTTATGATTTTTTTGCATTTTTTGAACCAGAAGCAGAAAAAATGCATATGTGATTGAGTTCTTGAATTATTGTTGGTATCGGAAGAGAAACATATACACAGACTGGCAGACAAATAAAAATAATTTTTTATATTATTTTTCTTCACGATCCAGTCAGTTCAAAACACGAATAAACAAACGAAAAAATAATAATAATAATGTTAATATTTAAAGAAAAACGTGTTTTATGGTCCTAACATTTTTTTTAACAAAATCGCAAAAGGGCCAGTTGAAAACGAAACAAATAGAAATTTCATTTTTTATTTGTTCTATTATATTATACGAGCTTCAAAAGGTGCCTTCGGCACGCCCTCGAAGCTCGGCCTCCGGGCTGGTAAGCCCTGGCGGGCAGCGTCTCGGTCCAAAAAATTTTATTCCTCTTAAAAAACCACACTCCAAATGTATACCGGATAAACTACCGAAAATACATCGTCTCTTAAAAGTTTCGCCTCTTCAACTTTTGAGTAGCGAGGGGGGGGGAGGAATAATGATCAATATATTTAATGTTTCTTAATTCAAAATGAATTGGAGTCTTTCATTTCAAAATTCGAGTCCAAATTAGAAATTAGAATTTCAAATTTGCCTGGTTAATGAAAATCGATTGGAGCCGCGCTGACAATTATATTTCAAATTTGCCTCGTTAATTAATATATATTTAATGTCTCTTAATTTAAAATCTATTGGTGTTTTTTTCATTTTCATTCGAGTTCAAATGAATACAATATTATCTCGACACAAAGTCCAAATCAAAAATATCTAGTTTTAGTAAGAGAAATCAAGAAAGAAATATTAATGTCGCAATGGAGTAATCGGTAGAGCCAATGACTATAGTTCAAGAGTTCGTCGGTTCGATTCTAGGCAAGAGCGTAATTTTTTTAGAGAAATTTCTCTAAGCGTTGTTACAAATTAATCTAGATGAATATTATATAGTATTAGGCAGATATATTTATTTATTTATTTACGTAGGTGTACACACCTTTAGAGCCCATTTACCTCTTCATTAGTGCACGTACGCTTGAAAATTGAAAAATTGAGAGACTACCTTAATATTTTATTTTAAAAATTTGTTGAGATCATTTAGTGGTGGTAATAATTTTAAACTCACCTAGGTCATAAAACACGCAGAGCCAAGCTCCAGCAGACATTTTATATTTAGAATCATTAGGGAACGTACTCAAATTACATGACCCGTTCAGGGGGGGCGGGGGTCTTCAAAATTCCACGCTTGGTCACAGGGAGCGGGGGGGGGGGCCTTAGGTCTTCGTCACGTAGTCAATATCCTCTGGGGAAATCTCGCGCTTTTTCGAGCTATTTTCAAATTACTCTTGGTTTCACACGACAAGCGCCCTATTAATAAAAGCAAATATGAGTCAAATTATTTTTTTTTAACTTTCTTTTTGCAAAAAATGATTTAAAACCATATTTATGAATTACTACGTGAAAACTAGGAGGGGGGTCTTGGCATATACAACGGGTGGTCACCGAAGGGGGAAAAAATTGTAAAAAATGTGTCACGTAGTTTGGGTACGTTCCCTTACAGTGGGAACAAGTCAATTGTTTATTAGATCATTCGGAAAGATACGTTTCGTTTTTTATAGTGTATACATATTTTTTTTTTTTTTTTTATTAAATTATATATTCCCCATTTTGGTCCAATACCTTTTGCCATTTTTCTGGCAGTAGCATTATTCCACGTTCAAAAATATTTTGATCTTTGCTGGCAAAAAACTGATCCAATGCATTTTTGACACCTTCATTTGAAGTAAAGGTTTTGCCGTCTAAAAAATTTTGCAGGGACCGGAACAAGTAATAATCCGATGGTGCCAGATCTGGAGAATATGGTGGGTGTGATAGTACATCCCATCCAAGCTGTAAAAGCTTTTGACGAGTTACAAAACTTGTATGAGGTCTCGCGTTATCCTGGTGGAACACTATACCTTTTCTATTGAACAATTCTGGCCTTTTCTGTTTTAGTGAATCATTCAATTTGTCCAGTTGATGGCAGTACACTTCAGAATTGATCGTGGTATTGGCTGACAAAAGTTCAAAAAATACGATTCCCTTGAAATCCCACCAGACAGAGAGCATCACCTTTTTTTGATGAATATCGGCTTTCGAAGTGGTTTGAGCCGATTCATCTTTTTTACTCCATGATCTCTTGCGTTTCACATTATTGTAGACAACTCATTTCTCGACCCCAGTGACAATTCTCTTCAAAAATGGGTTATTTTCTTGACGCTTTAGAAGTAATTCTCTTGGAAAACAACGAAATGACTTTCCGAACTCTCTAATAGAACAAGTACAATTAATAACTTATACTCTACTTTCTTATCGATATTATAACTTATTATTCCCTCTCTCATTAAGATCAATGAATTAATATTTATTTATAGAATTCACATAAATAAAATTTATTGACTTTACTAATTTTATCAAAGCTTGGGAGACAAGTGGTGATAGTGGTTACCTTTAATACATAGGTTCCCAAAGTCTTCTAGTGGAGGGTTCAGAAGCATTTGGGGGGGTGTTCAGGCTTTCTAGGGGCCGGTGGCTCTTTATAGAAGAAATCAATAATATGTTTTAAAATTAATAGTGATTTTGCGATTGGATACTCATTTAAAATTTAAATTTTGCCTTTTAGTGTGAAAGATTTAAACTAAATCTTTTATTTAATGAATTTAACTTTTAAGGACATCATAGCTATTAGAGAAATATTTTTACATTGCATATCAGAGAGGTTCGTCCCCTTAGGAATCGAACCCAAGCGCTAACTAAGCTTGCCGGGCCAGTAGCCAAACCCTTAAGACAAATCTCTCTCTGACATGCAACATATAAGTATTATAGCTAAAGATTTTTCACTCCCTTCAACTCAAAGGGAATAGTGAAAATTCCTGCTAAACTGAAAAAGTTTTCAGTGAGGGACCCATGGGTTCTACAGTGAAAAACAAAGATTTAAGAAGTATCTTTTTGAGTGTCTTTTTTTGAAAAAAGATGGAAAATATTTCAAAAATCAACCCAGTATATAATATTATTTAATGAATTTAACTTTTAAGGACATCATAGATATTAAGAAATATTTTTACATTGCATATCAGAGAGGTTCGTCCCCTTAGGAATCGAAGCACCCCTTAGAACCTCTCTGATATGCAATGTAAAAATATTTCTCTAATATCTATGATGTCCTTAAAAGTTAAATTCATTTAATAATATTATATACTGGGTTGATTTTTGAAATAATTTCCATCTTTTTTTCAAAAAAAGACACTCAAAAAGATACTTAAATCTTTGTTTTCACTGTAAAATTCATGGGTCCCTCACTGAAAACTTTTTCAGTTTAGCAGGAATTTTCACTATTCCCTTTGAGTTGAAGGGAGTGAAAAATCTTTAGCTATAATACTTATATATGTTGCATGTCAGAGAGAGATTTGTCTTAAGGGTTTGGCTACTGGCCCGGCAAGCTTAGTTAGCGCTTGGGTTCGATTCCTAAGGGGACGAACCTCTCTGATATGCAATGTAAAAATATTTCTCTAATATCTATGATGTCCTTAAAAGTTAAATTCATTAAATAATATTATATACTGGGTTGATTTTTGAAATATTTTCCATCTTTTTTCAAAAAAAGACACTCAAAAAGATACATAAATCTTTGTTTTCACTGTAAATCTTTTATTTTGTGAATTTTGCTTCAAATTTTATTACTTTATTATGTCTTAATCTAAGAAGAAATGTCGACAGTACAGTACTTAGTATTTGAAATATTCCTTAATTCAATCTCCCGTCAATTTTTTATTACCTATGTGCTTGATTTGCCGAAAAGTATTTTCAAATGAAGTAATGAAGCGGTAGGGTACAAGAGCATTTGACTAAAATGCATGCTGACAAAAAGAAAAAAGATTAGTTCTATTTTCAAGTACCTACTAGAACAAAAATACTAATATTCTATGCCTTTCTGAATTGTCTCTTGCAGGTGTCCTTGGGCACACAGAGTTTGGAGCCCACTTAGAAAGTCAAAAAAAAAACCGTGAATAAAAACATCAGAATGTACTTTTGTTTAGTGAATTTATTGGTTATTATGATTAGGTTTATTGACGATAAATTGACGTAAATATATCGCCGCTCGCAACCGCAATCTGACGTTAATAAGATGAGTAAAAAAATTTGAGGTCCAAGTTAAATGACGCCGACGACGAGGGCATTTCGGAGTCCCCACCAGGACCCATTTTTGATGTTTTGAATATTAAAGTTAACTAATGCTGAACACAAGGAAGAATCGACTTAAAATCAAAAATACTAAATTCTTTTTTTGTCCACTCAACCACCAGAGTCGTTTATCAGAACCTTACCAAGTTTATTCCTCCAGTATTAGATAAGAATCGATTGTTATTTTTTATTTCAAATGGATGCCTCCATGTCTTTAACAATGGTAACCAATGATAATCCAAACGTCAAAAATTACAATGTAGAATGGCTATTCCTCAAGTATAAATGAGAATCGATGGCTATTGTTGAATTTAAGTGATCATGAACCTCGAATAAGCAGTAATTTCTGATTAATAATAAAACAAGTTACTTAAAGCCAATTTACTGTTAATTATATAATTACATTTCTTATAGATAGATTAATTAAATTAATTAAGAGAATAAATAAAGTATGGGAGAATCAGATATGAATCGAAACACCGGTTGAAAAGCCCGATGGAAAATTAAATATCAATTTCAACATCATTTGAATGTTTTTCAAGCGTTGTTCAAAATTTCTTTTGGGCTTTTATTTACTTAATAGGCAGGAGTGTTGACTGGGTTCACTGGGAGGCTGTATAGAAAATAAATTCCTTTTAATAAACAAATGGACTCCTTAGCAAAAACAGATGAAGTAATTTGCCTAATGTATCTTCTCTGCTGCTCAACCACTCACCTCGAATCTGAATCATTGAATATCTAAGAAATAGATGTTAGTATAATGCCAAACAAGCATTTCTTTCTAATTAAGGTAAGTAAATTTCTTATACATTCATATATAATATAAGTAATAAAAACTTTTCGATTATAATATAAGTATTATTTTAATATTATTAAGACTTGATTTAAGAATTTTTTAATATTAATTGTTATATCACTTTTCGAGGATATATTCTAAAGAAACGGCTCTCATTTTTTTCTTTTATAAAAACCTAACACAGGTTATATTATTATTTTTTTTAATGTTAAAAAAACGAAGAAACAAAGAGAAAATTAAAAACAAGATTAATTGAACAAGAAAAATCTATGGTATAGTAAGGTAGTGCAAGAGTGCGCCGTGTACAAGAGTACGCAGAGTCATTATCTATACAGATAATGCTGTTTAGAGACTAATGTCAGTTATCCACTATCCACTGACTTGATAAGAGTATCAACGAAAAAGATTTACATGTTTTGATATAATTTTTGAAAAATTCAGATGAGAAAAAGGTATTTTAATGTCAAACAATGTCTGTGAAGTATCGACGAAAAAGATTTACGTGTTTTGATATAATTTTCAAAAATTTAGATGAGAAAAAGGGATTTTAATGTCAAAAAATGTCTGTGAAGTAATATTCTTCAGTTTTGAAAACAGGATTGTAATAAAAGTTAAAAAGGTAGGCATTTTTTTCCTGTTTATTTAAGTTACATCAGTAATTAACTTATCAGTGTCGTACGAGACATTTAGACATGCCTTGTAATAGATGACACTAGTGACGCTTCAGTTTTTTAATCAGAATAGTGCAAGAGTGCGCACCACCAAAATGTGCAAGAGTGCGCACGCTTTCTTGTCCGACACATGTGTTGTTCACGCCTTTTAATTAATTTACTCATAGATTTTGTGGATCAAAAACCTTTTCCAAAAAAGAGTAGACAAACTAAACCGAAAAATGCTAAACCAAAAAGTGCACCAAAGAAAAAGTGTGGGTATGTCCAGGTTGCTCAGAGATATATAAAGAACCACTCGTGGAAGATTGGATCGAGTGCATTTCTTGCAAAAACTGGTGGCACGAGAAATGCTCAGCCTATATAGGTAATGGTCACTTCAAATGTGACATTTGTGATTCTTGTCCTCACTGCGCACTCTTGCACACCTAAGTGCGCACTCTTGTCCTCATAGGTTGTGCAGGAGTGCGCATTTAGGAGGTTGATTATTTTGTAAATAGTTCTCAAATCGTTACTTATAAGATAATTATTTTATATTGTTTTAATAGCTATGTAACCTAAGATAATAAATCACATATAATATCATCTCCAAAATCTCTTGATTTATTTCCACAGAAGGAAATCGCGAAAGTGCGCACTCTTGCACCACCTTACCCTACATAACAAACTAGCCTGTGCATTGGCCATTCATGCTATAGATAACGATCATAATTTTGAAATTAATGAATAATGATACGAAAATATTATAGACTGAAAGCAACACTTTCAAAAGAAAATTTCTAGAATCGATATCTAACAATTTAACTAGAACAGTTAATTTCAAAGTAGACACTGAGAATAATAGTAGGTAAATAACTCGGGAATTTTGAACAGGCTGAACGATAATATTAGGAATTCGAAGAGAAAGAAGAGACAAGAAATAAGAATCCGTTAAATTGAACTTTAATTATAATAATCCTTTATTTGGTAGTCTGGAAGAAAATAGTCATTTTCTATGTTTAAGAATAGTAGTGTAATGTGATCATTTAGGTTGGCAATTTGTTTATGTTAAAATATTTATTTTGTTTTTATGGAGTATTATTTTGAATCTATCTTTCTATGATAAAAAATATTTTATTATTTTTTCGCAAACAAAATTGTGATCCACTTACCAAAAAAATCATTCAATTAAAATTTTAATATGATTTTTTATATATTTTGAATACATGTAACTTATAAATTTCAAATTTATATTTTATTTAGTGAAAAGCTACAATGCTCTAACAGACAGACGTGCAGACATTATAGAGAGAGTAATAGGCTCCAGTTTTTCTTTTTAAGTTGAATCCTAAAAATAACAAAATAAAAATTAACAGAATGGCTAGACCGGAGTTTCTCAACCTTTTGTAGAGCGAGGAACCCTAGAGCACTTATATTTACTTCAAAGGAACCCCCTCAGTAAAATATGAGATATTTAATTTTTCGTCAAATATCTACATCACGCTACTTTTATAGCTTCCAAATATATAACATACCGTCGCCGATGACGGTGCTATCACATTTTAAAAATTTGCTAGATTTTGGGGAAATTGGGGAAATTGGGTACAAAAAAACGTGCATTTTAAATTACAATACCTAACATTTTTATTTTCATGAATAATATTATTTTAAATTTTTTGGTAATGTCATTGGAATACCCATATGTATATAGATTTTTTTACATATTCAATGTATACTCATAAATAATATTCTCATCTGTTTGAAAAGCATTATTATTTCTTCTTCTTCTTGTTTTTAAACCTATAGGTTTGTTTCTATCCAGATCGTCATACCATCTTTTCTTGGGACGACCTCTACTTCTTATTCCAACCGGCTTGTTGGTCATCACTTTCTTTACCAGTCGGTCTTCTGGCATTCTTCCCAAATGCGCGTACCATTCTGTTCTTCTTTTGTTGATCCATTCTCCCACCTTTTGTATTCCACATTTTTCTCTAATATCTTCACTCTTCATTCTATCGAGCCTGGTCACGTTCATTATCCTTCGCAATGTCTTTATTTCAGTTGTTTCCAATAATTGAGAAGTTTTTGTAGTGTCGGTTCTTGTCTCAGCTGCATATGTTAATATTGGACCTACCACGGTTTTGTAGACTCGTACCTTGGCCTCCGTTCTTAAATATTGGTTTGACCAGATTGCACTGTTAAGGCAACCCGATATTTTCGAGGCCTTTATTGCTTGATGTTTTACCTCTGATTCTAGGTCTCGGTGAGAGGTCACTTGGATTCCAAGGTACGTGAGGGACTTGACTTGTTCGACAATCGTATCGTATAGTTGTAGTTTACATCGGAGTGGTATTTTAGAGATTATGATTATTATTATTATTATGATTATTAGTTAATAGTGTAGGAGTTATTTGATAATTTTCATTCGTGCGCTCCCCCCAAACACTATTTTGGGGTTAAAATATCAAAACGTTATATAGCTATAAACGTAAGCTGATGTAAATATGAAATTTCATAATAATCCCTTCAGTCGTTTTTACGTGAATCGTGAGCAACTTTTCGCAGAAACCACGGAAACATACAGACATACAGCCAGACGGACATACCGACAGACAGACAAGAATTTTGTTGAGGGTGTTTTTTTTGCTTGAAACGTGTGCAAATAAAATTTGGCGTGATTTGGACCAATGTACAGACAAAACCTTAATTTTATGTATATAGATAGATATATTATTTACTCTTTTTTCCTTATCCTGCAAATCACTTAATTCCTCTTCTTTGATGTCTCTCTGTCAGGTCTCGTGTAGGTGGTTTAAAACCGTCGAGAGGACTTTTTGACTTTACCCAAATGTTCAGCTTTTACTTTCAAGTAGTTTTTCAACTACTATTTTTAAAGCGTCTTTTCAGTATGATTTTTGAAAAGTTCATCGAAATTCCTTAAACCGTTTGAAATGATCAGGTTTCCAAAATTTACCATTTTACTGATAAATGAGTATTTTTAAGTAGTTGGGGGGGGGGGCAAATTTTGAAAAATCATTAAAACAGTTAATTTATATGGATCTAAGATTGACTGTGCAAAATTGACGCCAGATCAAACTAAGGCCTATAGGTGGAGGTGGTTTTCGACCCATCCCTTCCCCTCTCTAAAGATAAATAAAATGATAATTAGCCAGTAAATTAAATATGGCCTGCGACTTACCAAATCCGAAGTATGTTTAAAGTTTAAAATATTGTTTATTTTTACCATAGCACGCCTAATTTACACCCCCTTCCATAACTTCATTCGGATTAAAATTTATACATGCCTAACAACTTATGACACTTAAAAAATACAGCCATTTAAAAAAATATCGTTACAGCTGTTTTAGAGAAAATAGGAAAAAAAGAAAAATATGTCATGTAAATGATAGCTTCCTTAGTTCTGATTTCAACCAAAATCTTGCTGTATTCATTTTAACCCATATCAAGCTTAAATTTCGAATTTCGTAGCTCTGAGACTTACGGTTGAGAAATGTATGGGAGGTAAATATATATATGTTAACGTTAGATGAACGCGAAAGTTAAAACTTTTTATCAGGTCACTGCCCTATTTTGGTGCAACTGGGACCTGATTCGTTTTGATACTGAACCAAGAGTTGAAAAAAGATAGGACCCAGCCGGGTATGATCCGGCATCCTCTGCGTTAAGCCCGCAAATGCCTTTTCCATTTAAGCGATGGATCCCCGAATAGGTCATATAATCAAATTTTATATATATTCAACTCCTTAGTTCAGGCGCGTTTTCAACTATTTTCCTAATAGTATGGTTCTTATAAATTTGCTATAAAGTCCATCTGTCTGATTCTTTGGGGAATCGAAACAGATGAATTTTGTTCGAATATTCAATAATAAATTTTATTTGGAATGTTTAATGTTAACGTTAGATGAACGCGAAAGTTACAACTTTTTTTTTTCATCTGTTTCGATTCCACAAAGAATCAGACAGATGGACTTTATAGCAAATTTATAAGAACCATACTATTAGGAAAATAGTTTAAAACGCGCCTGAACTAAGGAGTTGAATATATATAAAATTTGATTATATGACCTATTCGGGGATCCATCGTTCAAATGGAAAAGGCATTTGCGCGCTTAACGCAGAGGATGCGGGATCATACCCGGCTGGGTCCTATCCTTTTTCAACTCTTGGTTCAGTATCAAAACGAATCAGGTCCCAATTGCACCAAAATAGGGCAGTGACCTGATTAAAAAGTTTTTTGAACTAAGGGCATCAGCTCTAGCCATTACACCAATGCAACATTAATATTTATATCTTGATTTCTGTTACTAAAACTATATATTTTTGATTTAGACTTTGTGCCGAGATAATATTGTATTCATTTGAACTCGAATGAAAATGAAAAAACACCAATAGATTTTAAATTAAGAAACATTAAATATATATTAATTAAAGAGGCAAATTTGAAATATAATTGTCACCTAGGATTTTAAACTGATGGCTCCAATCGATTTTCATTAACCAGGCAAATTTGAAATATAATGGTAATTTGAACTCGAATTTTGAAATGAAAGACGTCCAATTGATTTTAAATTAAGAAACATTAAATATATTGATAATTATTCCTCCCCCCCCCCTCGCCACTCAAAAATTAAAGAGGTGAAACTTTTAAGAGACGATTTATTTTCGGTAGTTTACGGGTATACATTTGGAGTGTGGTTTTTTAAGAGGAATAAAATTTTTGGACCGAGACGCTGCTCGCCAAGGCACCAGCCCGGAGGGCCGAGCTTCGAGGGCGTGCCTTCGGCAAGCTCGTTAGCATATATTTTTCACTGTTAGAACCAATATTTTATCGTTTGAATGGATATTTTGTCGTTATTTGTCGTGAATTATATTTTCTGAACTTATCCCCACCTCGTCCTGAATTTCCCCGATTTTGTCACGGTGAACCATGGACCCAATTCAATATAGTTTTTATGAACGCTCTATTCATGTATTACACAAGCAACCGCGGATTCTAATAGCAACTATTCCATCCATATTGCTTCTAGACTAAAATCTATCCCTCCCTTTTTGCCTCCAATTTTTCCAAGTCATATAATCACACTTCAACTATTCAAGACCTGCTTTCAAAATTACCCTTGAACTCGAACCATTTCTTGGAATTTTTTCCTCTTTTTCCTTTGTTGATTGCATGATCTTTTTGAGGTTTTGTTAAAAGAGTAGATTTTCAAGTCTTTCTTTCATGTTCTCAATATTCGCCCTTTCAAAAAGATTATAACAATAATGAAACGATCCCCTGCTAATTTGAATAGAGAGATAAATTATGAATTTACATATCAGATTCTCCATAGAAATTAAATGAAATATAATTAGTCAATTAACGTCTATTCTATTCTAGCCAGAGGCTATCCCTTTAAAAATTAAATTAATACGATCATCATAGCCGGGATTGCTGAAAGCTAAATATACCTTTAATATTCATTATTATTAATATTAATTTCCGACGGCTTTGGCTTATCGAAAGAGAGAACGATTAGCTATCTCGAAAGTTAAGCAGCACATGACGAGTTTAGTTATTGACTGAACAAATTCAAGAAAGGAGCATATATTATCAATTCAATTAAATTTCCGAATGTAAAGGTTTTCAGATCTAGGAAAATTCGCCAAAATATAAGACATAGCTGGTCTAGTACGAGTCAGAGTCGCATACCCAAGGTTTCATACATTATAATCTTTCGAAATATTTAATATAAAGATTTTTTTTTAGTTTAAGGGCGCATCGACTGCCAGGGCCATTAGCGGATTTTTTTTATTTGACGTTGTTAGGAGATAATAAAAGAATGTGTGATTTTTTTCATAATTTTAAGTCAAGCCGTTTCTGAACTCGCAGGCAGGTACAAAAGCCACCTAAAAACGGCCAATTATTAAAATTTTACTACAATTTTTGATTTCGAGTAAAATGAATATATATATGTGGGATTTTATTCTCCTCTCCTTTCAATGTAAAATGCTTTTGAAAATAAAGATTTGTTTTCGCCTTGAAAAAGGCGTTTGCTTGCTGTTTGCCGGTCAGAATCCTTCGATAAACTGACGGATGAGCAGCAGGGACACGCCCCTTTTATAACGAGAAGCAAGCCCGCGAAAAGCTATCCACACGTCATCCTAAGGCGGGAATAATTAACCAATCAGCTTAATTTCTAATTAGAGCCAGGGTTATAAAATCAGCCAGCTCCTCGAAGCGAGTTGAGTTGTCATTCAGTTGTCATTTGTGAGTTGTCAGTTGTTGAAACTCATTGAATGAGACAGCTCCCCGAGGTGATTGATTGCCTGGGAACGATTTGCTAAAGAGACGGTTTGTGTCTATGTTATGAAGCGAAGAAGTATACACGTTCTGTAATAAAGAAGCAATAAATGCGGGCCTTGTGCCATTATTTTATTTAAAGCATGTTTCCAATTGCCTCTGGCAAGTTCGTATTTTAGAAGAGCATATTTTCAACTGCCTAGTGCAAATTATTATTTTAAAATAGCATTTTTCTGGCTTTAACGCCGCCAAGAGAGATTCTAATCTCTGAAGATTATCTCCCATCCAAGCCCGGCGAATCTCCTTCCAACTAACCCTTCGAGCCAAACATAATAAAATCATCCATCATCTTAATCATTTCCTATATATGTATATATATATATAACTTCAATATTGTATCTCTTTTAGTTTACGAGGTATGTTGCTCTGACATACGGAACAGGCAGACATTGTAGCGAAAATAAATAGGGTTCCGTTTTAGTTTTGTATGGAAACTTAAAAAAGGCCTCTTCAAATTTTAACAATTGTTTAAAAATTAATATTTCTCGATAGATTTTCTGATATTTTCTTCTTAATAATAAAGAAGTAGAGATGCCCTAAATAATTGCTTGATCATTCTTACTTCTATCCTAATTAATAATCGTTCCATGATGTAAATTGCTTCATGGGAATTATGAACAAAAAAGAGTTTATAAATACTTATAAAAAGTTTATCCAGTGACATCTCGTCTCCAATTGAAGCTTTCTCAGGCTCTAAACTCAATTATAAGTATCGTAGTAAAACTATAATGCAAGACTTCCATTCATACTTTCGGCTATACACTTACAAATCATCCTAATCACTCACAAACAGTACCTATATTTTTTTTTATTCAGCTTATTTTAACTACAAGTTGAAGTAAAAATTTTTTAAGAGACATCTCAATTTTTTTTTTTTTTTTTTAAGTACATATTATCAAAAATAAATATTAAAATAATATTAAAGTATTAATTTTTCAAAGGGTCAACCCTGAAGAAGGAGGGAAGAATCCTCCGAAACGTCGGTTTGAAAGGAAAGAAGGAAGGATTCCAATAAATTACACCTTATTTGATGTGTGTTAATTTTTTATTTCCTCACTATCCCTGGGTTGCCATCCATTACCTTCAATTAAAATTTCTGTCAGTCCGTCTCTCTCCAGAGAAAATTTCGTTACAAAAAAAAATAACGTATATTTCTAATCAATATTTAATTAATTAATTATATTTTTAAGATACTTTCGAATCGGGGAGCGTCCTGCCAATAAAGAGATACGCGGGAGGTGAATATTTGGTGTTGTTTATTGATTTTTTAACCGACTTCAAAAAAGGAGGAGGTTCTCTATTCGATTGAATTTTTTTTTTTTTTTTTTTTTTGTGCCTATGTTACCTCATATCTCCGCCAATTGTCAACCGATTTTGAAAATTTTTTTGCATTGGGTCTAGTCTAGCTTCCGATTGGTCCCATTTTTTTTTCGATTTTTTTCATATGGTATTAGACCTTTTTTATTAGGTTTGTTTAGACCTAACCTCTTTGTTTATGAATCGATTTCGATGGTTCTTTTTTTATCCGAAAGAGGGTGTCTTAGGGATGGTGTCATATTAATTTGGTCAAGTTCTGACGATATAATCACTATTAATAACATCACTAAAAAAGAGAAAAATAAAAATTTTTAAGAAAAAAATAAAAACCGACTTCAAAAAATTAAATGCAACAAATATAAAAATACACTAAAAGGTATAAAATAATTATTATCTTATTTAGTTACAACTAAACGACGAAATATTAACTACATTACTTTTTGAAGTTGGTGCCAAACATATACCTTTTATGAATCGCACTCGACGGATCTTACTTAGTACGTTTGGCGGGTACGCTCGCTTATAGGTATAGTTTGTTTGGCACCGACTTTAAAAAGTAATTTCGTGTTAATATTTCGTCGTTTAGTTGTAACTAAATAAGATAATAATTGTTTATACCTTTTAGTGTATTTTTATATTTGTTGCATTTAATTTTTTGACGTCGGTTTTTATTTTTTTCTTAAAAATTTTTATTAACATTCCTTGTAAGCTCTCACAAATAAAACGATTATCGATATAATTTAAATTTTTTCTCAACTCTGGTATTTATTGTCAGATACTTTCCCTCTAAAAGTGATTTCTAGGAATTTCGATAAGTTTTGGATTGGTGCATAATTATTGCGGGGTTTATTCGCGACTTTTTTTTTAAATTGGCGTTTTGATTAATTTTTTCATAAAAATAATCTTCTCTTTTCCGTTAATGAAAATGCATATCGACAATCATATCCATATTTGATATTATGCTCTACCACTTCGAGAAAGGTTGCAGCACAGTGATTTCGCGATCTGAACGAACTTTTTGGCGAAGGGACAATCAGCAAAAGACAAGTTGAAAAAATGGTTCAAGAAGTTCAAACCGGACGATACAAGCCTCGCAGATGAAGATGGTAGAGGTCGACCATTAAATTTCGACGTCCAGGCATTTTTGACTGCCGTGGAAGAGGACGAAAGCTTGACTATCAGAATATTGGCCTAAGACTTCAATGTGGATCATTTGACCATCGTTCGACGTCTCAAAAAGCTCGCAAAAATATGTAAATTGGCTGGATGGGTCCCCCATGAATTCTTCGACAACAACAAAACCGAACGTGTTCGAATTTTCACCGATTTGCTGCAGAGAAACGAGCAAACTCCGTTCCTGAAAAATCTCGTCACTGTGAATGTGATGAATCGTGAATTTCTTCAAAAACGTCAAAAGAAAGAAGGTTTGGGTTTCGCCAGATGTAGGAATACCAAAAGGCGTCCACTGTAAGAAGGCAATGTGGTGTGTGCAATCTTTCAACTTGGCTTCAAAAAGTTCGTTGAGATCGCGAAATGACTGTGCTGCATTCCAAGCTTTCTCAAAGTGGTAGGGCATAATATGTCCAATAATGATGATTTTTCATTAATTGAAAAGTGAATACTATTTTTATGAAGAAAATTAAACAAAACGTCAATTTTTAAAGAAAAAATCTCACAAAAAAGCTGCAATAATTATGCACCAACCCAATATAGGTATTAGTAACTATCGATTGATAAACTCAGACCATTCAAGGGATCAATTCTTTTTAGGTTTTTGAAAGATTACTAAATCTTAGATATCAGATAAGAAATAAAGAATAAATAAATTATATGGATTAGATCTCAAAATTTTATTCACAAATCATAATCGTAGTTGTCAAGTTCATTTTTGGTTTTAAATATTTACTACGAAAAGTCAGATGTATTTTAATCCTTGTCATTAAAAAAATAACTTCTTCTTAACTTTATTCATTACTTGCTAACGACCGGGTCTTCGGCTCGCCGATATTCATGCACAGGGTACGAATCTTGCTGCTGCAGAGCCTCTTCTTGAATTCGATTGAATTAATATATATAATGATTCTAAATGTTTGTTTAGGTCTATAATAAATATAATAAATTTCAAATTTCAAAATCATTCATGGCAGCCCTCCGGGCGCCGGCGTACCGCGTAACAAATATTATTGGTTAACTAGGAATTCACTTACGATATATGTAGTTATATCGAAGCCCAAACATGCACCTAATCCACGGAATGGCCTCCTGATTGTTTTTCATGTCTGTTTACCAAGATGTGTCATCAAAGTGGAGTGGCATGTCTGGTGGTCTGGTCTGATAGTATGTAGGGGGTTTTAAACTATTGTCAAACCAGGGTGAACAAGAGCCCATGAATAATTTTGTTTTTTTAGAAATGACTAACTGGCGGTTATTTAAGTTATATTAAATTATAAATTATATAAAAGCAATTTATAAATGAATCATTTGCATTGATTATGACTATAATAATAATACATAGTATTATACAACTAATTATGTGTGTCTATTTTTATTTTCCAACCTCGAACTTAATATTTGATGGTTTACTTATTAAAGCAATAATTTGTGAATAATTAAAAGGAAAATATAAAATCTATTGACGGTGGATTTTAGATAATGGAGGGGTGGGGGGAGGGGGCTAAAATCTAGTCTTGTTCCGGGTGATACATGCCCTAGTTGAGCCATGCTTCTTGAAGCTGAGTTCTATAGTTTGTTGGAATAATATTTATGCCATATTGATTAGCATTGCCGCCTGGATATATGTAGGATATGCATTCGAATAGAACTCCGTGAATGGCGGGTTGTATCATCAATTCATCAGGCACTGTATGAAATATATTTTTTCAGTCTCAAATTGTACTTTTGTGATTTCATGATAAAATCGTTATTTTTCGATTAGTTTATTTTGTTAAAAATAAAATAAATATAAATAAAAACCCTGAAGAAGGAGGGAAAAATCCTCCGAAACGTCGGTTTGAAAGAAAAGGAGGAAGGATTCCAATAAATTACACCTTATTTTAATTTTTTCTTTCCTCACTACCTCTGGGCTGCCTTCCATTACATTCAATTATAAATAAAAATATCGGTTGGCATTTTCGGGTATATATCGGTATACATATATATATACATATATATATACATATATATATACATATATGTATATATATATATATATACGAGCTTTAAATAATTCTCCTTCTAAGATGAATTTCGAAAACCACTTTTTTTTAATAAATTATTATTTTTCTTTCATGAAGCAATTAATTTTCCAAATTTTTCACTGATGAAGAAAAAAAATTTCCTAAGATATTTGAATATTTAATAAACTTTTAATGACTATTTTTTATAAAGAAATGTATTCACTTAATTGCTATAGTCTGAACTACGATTTTTAGTTCCAAAATAGATTGTATTTTGTTTTTCTGGCCGCGAGGACACTCTTGTTTAATTGATCCATCTCTATGGAAATCAGCGTGCATGAATGGACCTCAAAAGAGGTATGTCGATTGAAATTGAAGCAGAGCTCAGAGTATAATTAACACATCATAATGCCCAGTCAAAGGGAGATTTCTTTTGAGCCAGACGTATATCAGCGCATGTTCGCCAACCCTCCTTTCGCACACACACAATCTCGGTCTAATTTTTTTTTAATCGATATTGAAACGGAGACCTGAAGAAATTAAAAGCTGAATGTTTTGATTTGATTTTATTCTATAAAATCAAATAATAGAATCTATTTTCGCGTTTCTTTCAACAAAGTTCAGTTAAAAAGAGAAAAATAATATCTATATAAGATCATTTAAGTTTTTTAATGATTGAACTAATCTTTGGCTAATAATGTCTATATAGCAAAAGATTAGTTAAATCAAGATCGGATATAATTGATTAACACATTAAATAAATAACCACTATCAAAATATGTTTTTAAATTAGCTAATTTTGCAAAAAAAAATAAGAAAAACAAATTTATAATGAAGGATGTACAAGGTGCTGTACCATTTTGAAATCTCAACTAAATGAACTAATTTTTTAAATAACTTGCCATGTTAGGATAGTAGACTTTTTTTACATTAAAGATTATTTAAAGTTAGCTGATCTCAATTTCTTAAAACATAAGTCCGGTAAAAATATTTTTTCTCCAAAAGTATAGTACTTATGGTTTTATTGTGAATTCTGGTCAATACCAGGATTATTATTCAGGATTGGGGAACAAAAATTAGAATAATAAAATATGTAAATTTGTAGCTAAAGTATCTCATTATTTAGGGGAGGGTAGCAATTTTCACCATTTTCAAAAAAATGCCTATAACTCGTAAGCTATGATACTTTTATTTAAAAAAATGTTTAGGTTCTGGACCGGCATAAACTGGCCTATCTTCTGTTCACGGTTTATCGTTGTGATACGGAACACGCTGTATATATGTTTATTTACATCAAGCAGAAGACATCCTCAGTGATTTCTCGTTATTAATTCTACTTAAAGTAACTAGATCTTTACAGAATTCACGGCACTTGAAAAAAAATATATTTTCGATCCCACGAAAAATATGACACCTTTCCTAAAATAGTCTTTCGGTTAAAGTTGTAGGTGCTACGATTTTTGATTTCGAGAATTTGTCATTTTCAAATTCATATCTTATTTAGTTTTTTAGGGATGACATTATATCGAGACTAGTATGGCCCTGTTTTACTTTTGAGTCCTAAAAAGAAGATTTGTAATATTAAATTATATTATTTTATCTATTACAAATTATTATCTTTGTTTAAATGTTTTATTGTTATTGAAATATAATATCAAAAGGAATTGTTCCTCGAGCTGCAAAATGCTTCTTTCTTGCTGTTGTTGAAACAAAAATAATGTTCTTATCTTGTTTTTTCTTTAATTCCTTTCCATCAAGCACTTGAAAGTATCTTGAATGTAGCTTGAGAAATTACGATATGATGACTCGAGTCAGTGAGGGTGAAAGAGAGGAACAGAGAAAGTGAGCTAAGGAAACAATACAGAGCTATAAGAGGATTAAAGAAGACAATCAATTTAGAAGGTCATCGAGCGAGTGGCAGTTCCAGGTAAAAACCTCCTTAATGGAAACATCGAGTTACTGTCCAAAATAAAACTAACAGATCCAATCGAAAAAATGTAATCAAGCGAAACTAAAAAAGAATCTTTTTTATTTTAGGTTAAAAATAAAATGAGAGAGTCTTCCGTTTTTTAAATAAAATAATTTTTAATTATTTCTAGAGACTATAGTTTCGAAGGCATTGCCTTCATCATCAGTCTATCACAAATATTTCAGAATTTAATTACAAATTAGTTACAAATTGAGATTTATACATTGAAAATTTTGAAAAATATATAATGTCTTTTTCTTCATGTTTCCTCTTGGAAGATTAGAATGTAAATAGAGCAATATCTGGGTTACTCGTCTTCTTTTGTTTAGGCTTTTTGTAAAGAGTTTTACCTGAATGAATGGAATGCTTTTAAAAATGGGTCATTGATAATTTCTAGTTTTTCATTTAAAGATTCAAGTGGGCTTTTTTCCAAGGATTTTAAAATTTCTATGGATTCTTTTAAAGAAAGAATTAAGGGGTCATTGACTTCTTTGATCAATTTAATTTTGGATTGATCTGGAAAACTATGATTATTAGCATTTAAATGCTCTGCAAATGCATAATTTTCATATTTTAATTTGTAGGCCCTCTTGTGTTCATTGATACTAATGGATAAATTTCTTTCTGTTTTTCCTATATATATTGCATTGAAATCTTGGCATGTCAATTTATATACACCGGATTTTTCATTTTCCGGAATTTTATCTTTAATTTGACTTAATTCACTTCCTAATGTATATGGTGATCTAAAGATTATCGCGTACCCTAAAGATTTTAATTTATGTTTTATTTTTTCGGACATCTTTCCATAATATGGTAATATTAGTTTTGGAAGATCTTTAATTTGGGAATTTTGTGAATAGATTAAATTTAAATTTGATTTTTGAATTTTTTCTTTTAATATTTGATTTATTAAATTGCTTTCGTAACCATTATTCATAGCTATTTCTTTAATTATCTCTAGTTCTGTTAAAAAATGCTCTTTCTTTAATGGGATACTATTTAAACGGTGGATCATTGAATGGAATGCTGCTAATTTATGTGACATCGGTCGACAAGCCATGTTGTGAATTACGGTATCTGTAGATATCTCTTTCCTATAAATTTCGAATGTGTGTTTATTTTTTTCAATTTTTATTTTAAGGTCTAAATAATTTAATGTTTTTTCTTTTTCTTTTTCTACGGTAAATTTGATTTTTTCATGAAATGAATTTATATGTTTTATAAATTTTTATGAATAGGATGGCGGATGAACGCTGGCCCAAGAAAGTTTGGAACTGGCAGATCCCAGAAAGAAGAAAGCGTGGAAGGCCGCCGAGATCGTGGTTTCAGGGAATCCAAAATGCCATGCAAGCCCGTGGGCTGGAAGAGGAAGACGGGACATGGAGAATGGGAAGCGAGAAACGGCATCCGCCGTAACCAAACTCGCAGGATATATATATATATATATTTATTGAGAATTCTTTCAGTCCCTGTCCATAAGACAATCACATCGTCAAAATATCTATAATAATATTTGATATATTGAGAGAATTCGCACTTTATATTTAAAAATTGTTTTTCGAAATGTTTTAGAAAAATGATGAAGGCAATGCCTTCGAAACTATAGTCTCTAGAAATAATTAAAAATTATTTTATTTAAAAAATAGACGACTCTCTCATTTTATTTTTAACCTAAAATAAAAACAATTATGTTACCATCGACAGTGAAATTTTTTATTCAACTAATAAAAAAGAATCTTTACTTCGTGAAAATACACTCAATCATCTTTATTTAAAGTATATGGCATGGCTATGGTTTTAAATTTAGAACTAGCCCTCGAAATTTCATAAAGAAGATTAAATCTTTTAGTGAAATAATTTGAGGCGTGATACTTAAAGGGTTTCACGCCAGGGTAGCCAACCTCGACTTCGATTCCCGACACTATTATAATCTTCAAATCTTCAAAACCCGAATGTACAAATACTTACGCCTCTACCCTTTTACTTGATCAATTTTCCCTCCCTTGAGTAATGTAAGGGTCTTAAGAGAACACGCACCAGGAAGATGCAGCCCCTATGGTTCTCTAAAGACCCTTGCATTACCCAAGAGAAGGGAAAATTGATCAAGTAAAGGGTGGAGACGTAAGTGTTTGTCCATCCGGGTTTTGAAGATTCTTGTATTCGATTGCATAAAAAAAAAAATAATAATAATCTCAAAGAGTTTATTTTCTTATACGATGAATGTTTAAAACCAAAAAATAACTTGAAATTGTTCTAGTCTAATAAGGAATATTGGGACTAACTTTCTCAATTAAATATGACTACATCACCTGGAAGAGGTTGACGGATATATAATATGAAGATACTGTTTTGTCCAAGATTGATTTTCAAAAGTTTAAAAATGATCTACTATTAATTCAAAATCTTAAAAGTTTCGATATCTTATACACTTAACAAAAGAAAAGTTTGTTAACTGTTATAGAATAACCTTTATCGTTATTTTAAGATTAAATATTCTATGTACAACTTAGTTGGGAAAACTCATTTAAATGAATTTTTAATTTATCATCTTTCTAATCAATCAAAAATTTAGTGGTTATTGTTTTGTTGATTTACATTTAATTATTGTTAACGCTTAAAAATATAATTCGCCCCATTTATACCGCGTTGACTAGGGGATTAATACGTAAAACAATATTCATGTAAATAACAGCTTCTCTAATTATTTTAGAGCAAAAGGAAATATTAATCTCAATTAAAAACTACAAAAGTTATTACGTCAGATGATGTTTAACTTATTAATAGAGTAAAAAACGTTTCTAAAGGTGTTAAAATTAATTATAAATGGATGAAATTAGATTAAAATTATTTCATTTCTATTTCGACCCTTTTAAAGATTCTGTATAAATATAAAACGGAACCTCATTAGTTTCAATATAATACCTGTCTGTCCATCTAACAGAGGAACGTAAATAACCAAATTAAATGTTACATGTTATATGCATTTATTGTCATCTTATTAAAATTTTAATTGAATTATTATTATAGGTAGGGTTGATTTTCACAGGAGTTTTTTGACGGGTTATATTATATTTTGTTAAATTTAGGCATAAATAAGAATTTTTTCATTCTTATCTATAGCTATATGTTTTAGATATTGGACCCTTAATCCTCTGCGGGTTAGGCGTAGAATAGACCTCCCTGTACTCCCTGCTTGCCGTAAGAGGCGACTAATAGGGAAAGGGTGGATGGAACTCTTCAGCTTTGATCGGCCACCCGTGGAAGGGAAAAAACCCTAAACAAATTAGGAGTGAAGCCCCTTTAGGCGCTTGAGGGCCAAACGTGACACTCCTGCGGCAGCTTCTGCTTTCTGGCTGATTTCAGACGTGTTGTTCACCTTCCCCCTGGACCCCGTCAGTTCGAACGAGAGGTGGGTATCGGAACTGGCTAGCCTTTACTTCTATAGATAAGAGCCAAGGCAGAGGTATTTGGTAATGAGTGACTCATTAGGATTTGCACGGCGGCTCGCTTTTAAACCCTCTAAAATTGTCTGTAAGGGCAAAAAAGGCCATTATATATATTCGACCCTTAGTATGCGATTCCTAATCGCATTTTCCCATTGTTTTTTATTAATATATAAAATTATTTTTTATGTATAGTATATTTTCCTATAGTTTTAAAAATAAAAAAAATATAAACGAATGATATATCTACATAATTCGAAGGATTATACTTTATTTAAATGAAATGAATACTAATTTAGAAATCTATATTTTTCAATCAACTGCACATTGAATCGAAATTATTTCACAACTCGCATTAACAAACATTACATATCTATATTTACCTATACATATAAAAAACAATATTAAAAATTTTATTAGGAATCCAAACGTTTAGGTTAATATTATCCCTCTAACAATGAAAATTTGAAGAAACAAAATGGTTTCTTTAAAAAGAAAATATAAAGCAACTATAACACTGGCGAGTCCCTTTAATCCAGCGTCTTGGAGGCCAGAATAAAGGATCCTAGAGAGGTTAACACGACCACTGCGATTGAACTAGCCAGAGGTCGGGAACCGGGCATTGTCTATCCTCCTGATTAACTTCAAACCAAGAACGAAACTACATATAAACAAATAAATACTTTGAAAATAGACAATAATAGAGATTGTCTTGGAGATGAAACTACCCTGAATAAAAATAAAAAATAAAAATATTTACACAGGAATTATTTGACGGTTATAGTAGTGTTCCACAAAGAGGAAATCTTTTGTTAAACCTCCTGATGAAGCGTTCATAGCCCGAAATATGTAAAGAGCTAAATAAAAAATCTCCAAAATATAATGTAAAAATAAAATTAATTTTTTTTATTTCCTCTTTGTGAAACACCACTATAATCCGTCAAATAATCCCTGTGTTTAATATGTTTCACTATAAACCAACACCGCTTTCCCTAAACGTTATTAATATTTACAATAAATATTATAATTTTTTTTTTTAAAGTTTCTGATAATAAATATTAGAAAAACAGTCTATATCTGAAATTTTTTTGTTTAGTGAATTTTTGTTGTTTAAAATTTGATAATTTCTAAAATTGATATTTTTTCTAAATTCCATTCATTATCTAAAACTTTAGGATTGGAAAAGTCAAAATGGTGTTCCAGGTTAGTTGTCTGTCTAGCTAGCATAATTCATTTGGAATTTTCTGTTCTAATCGAATATTTATTTTAAAGATTGTTTTGCCTGTCTTATACTAGTATATTATGTTTTGTCACAAGCTAAGGAATAAATTATTTTGACTAAATTATTTTGTAGAATAGCTAAGTTTTTAGGAGTAGAAAATTAACTTATGAAACTTTTTTTAGTTAAAATCATTCGTATAGTAAAAACTATAAATAGAGAAATAAAATTTAAAACATTTTCATATTAAATTATTTATCATTTAAATTATGATTCTAAACTTAATATTTTAACTTGAAATTTTCGAGAAAATGCCGAAAAATCAAAATTTATAATATGGTTTATATTTTAATCCTAAATACTATGAAGCCAAGTCGACTTCTCTCGTGTTATTCATTAAAAAAATCCAAAAATCGTTAGTTTTACATTTATTAAAATTTATCTGAAAAAATTATTAAATTAAAAAATAATAGTTGTACTACGGTTTTAATTACGGTTTGATATGCTACTGAAGAAAATAATTTATATAATTTTGATGGTATTCATGACGAAAGCTTATATCAAAATACTAAAGTGATTAGTTGAGAAACTATGGAGAGTGGGGGGGGGGGCTAAGGGGGCTAAAGCCCTCCACCCCAGAATAAGGAAAAAATTAGAAAGTAAAAGTAAAAATGAAAAGTTAAATAATATAAAGGCAAGTCTTTGAAATATAAATTAAATTAACTCCAGTTAATTTTTGAATAATCAAAAAATTATTTTTGGCATTCTACGAAAATGTTTATACGAGCCCCGTCCCATCTCAATTGGTACAATATTCTAACTTATAATTAGTGTGGTTACTTATAACATAATCTTTCTATTATTATATTTTATTCAATTTAAAACTAAATCAAATAATAGACAAGAATCATATAAAAAATTTATACTTTTTTTCTATATCCAATGCCTAGCGATATCTAAAAAGCTCTACCTATCTGTTATAAACTGATGTTTGATAAGCTACGAGGATCAAAAAGACAGGTCCAGACAAGTTTTAGTCGAATAGAAATATTCTTATAATTTGCATTATTCTATAAAAAATCATTCACTTCAGATATAAAGAGAGTAAAGATTAATAATAATAATAATAATATTATTCCACTAGGTTCAAATACAGACTAAATTTAAAATGCAAGTAGAGACATGTTTTAAAGAGAAATAAATCAATAATAATTACAAATTTTACTTACTAAGCTCAGTTGGAAATTACAACACCTTAACCAAAGTATTTAATTCAATAATTTTTGTCTTTTTTTATGCTTAGGAATATCTGTCTGTCTCTCTGGATTCAAATATCCACGATAATTCTAGAACAAATACTCGTTTAAAGTTTTATTTGCTGTCAAAATTTTTGAGGTTATTGATCAAAAACTGATTAGATTTTAGGCTTAGTAGCTTCACACCTTTCAGTTTAAAAATTCAGAAAATCCAAGTGTACAGAATATAGAGAGCTTAAATTTATCACACATATTGGACTCTTGAGCGAAGATTTAACGTTAGCTTAAAATAAAGTATATGCTCATCGGACGGCTTGAGTATTGAAATTGAATATTGAAATGAATTTCACTTATGATAACTCGTTTACAAAGCTCGGAAGCATTCTCAAAATGATGGTCTCGCCTAAATTCTACCCAGCTTATAATCTTCTACCCCGTTCCAGTTGCCTAAATACAGGCGCACGTGAAATTCTCAAATTAACCTTTTACTTACTGCTAAATAAAACATGAAATTCGATAGATCTTTTGCATATTTCAACTACTACAGACCTTGATGTATATTTTATAATTCTTACTGCGGAATAACTTTATTTGTTTTATGAAGTACTAAGTGTCAAAATAAAAAGCAGTATAACCCCAGTCGTCCACTGGAAGCGATAAAGCGCTCGGAGATGAAGCGCGACAATTAGTAAATGGAGTAGAGTAGTATTAGTATTAGTATTTAGTAAATAGAGTATTGGTTCATTGTCGCGCTGCATCGCCCTAGCATCAATGTATAGAGTACAAAATTCTCTATCGATCAGTATATACCACGACACACTAGAATAAATATTTTTTGAGATATGGAGCTCCAAAAACACATGACATTAAAACGGAGAAAACTTTTGAAACAACCTAATAGTTGTGCCAATGTTTGTTTGTTTTATCAGAAATTTGTTAAAATTAGAAAGAAATTGTTTTAGTTCACAACCCATCTTCAGGAAAAAGCAGAAGATACTTACTCATGGACCCAATGGACTCAATGGACCAATCTCCAATCGCAAGTTCATTTGAAAATGAACAAAAATAAAAAGGTCAAATAGTTAAAAATAAATTATATCAATCTACATCTTAATAAGGGGTGTTAAATCATGAACGACCGAATGTTGCAGTTAATTGAAAAAATTTGAAAACTATTCATGAATTTTGAGTAGGTACTTTTTGAGGGGAAGATAATTTAATTTCACTGCGAACCGGTTGATAAAATTTTGGGAAAACATCCCTGATATGTACGTATGGAAGAGAAATAGAATTTTGAAGATTAATAAAAATTAGGAATGAAATATTGTATTTTTTTAATATGATTGATGCAAGTAACTACACATAAAATTTGTTACACCTAAAAGTCAGAATTGACTCTCCCTTCGTGAAAAGAAGATAAATAAATTTTGGGATTGTAAAAATATGTCGAGTGTTTGAAAATTGTGTGTTTCGTGTAGGAGTGAGATTATTAACTTTTTCCATGACAGAAGGTGTCGTTTAAAACTTTGAAAAACCCATTATTTTTAAAGATTCAAGAAAATTTACTTTTTTCATTAAAATATAAATAAGCTGGCTAAATGCAAATCGGCCTCACATAGCGAAGGTTCCGTAGCTTCTATCTTCCAAAATGGTTTGAGACATCAAATGTGTTCTTATTTGCCGTTGATAAAGAGAGAATGAGGGAATTTATGATATTTTTAATAATTTTAAGTTGAGTATTTCTAAACAAGTTGCACCTAAAATAGCTGCTTTGGGACTTTTTAATACAGTTAATTTAAAGACAAAAATTGTCTAAAAAAATTAACTCTGATTCGACTTAAAGAGTTCTTAACCGCGAATGCCTTTCATAGTAAAGACATATTTTTTATTTTGAACCTTACAAAAAATTTGGTCCTTATCAAAATATTCATTTCATTAAAATTATAATAGTATTTTCGATTTTCGGGAAAATAAATACTTATAACTTCTAAATTTGAAGTGGGTATCTTATTTGGTTTACAATCTACAATGATGTGATAGACGAACAGTCACCAGAGATTGAATCGACACTAAAGGGTCCCGTTTTACTTTTGAACAAAAGACTAAAACTGACAATACACAGAATATCTGATTCAGATGCCTTCAGAATTATATTTAAGTGAAATTTCCTAGCTAGACTGAGCCACGCATACTATATATCAGAAGAATTTCGTCTCAAAGGTTTAGTCAACTATCAAAAAAGCAATTTTGGGGCGGTTCTAGTGACATTAAAATTAAACAGAGGTATGTTCAAAAGAAAAGGTGAATTTTGAAATTTCGCGGGCTGTGTACATTCGATTATCGATTTTTTTTGTTATGTTGGTACACATGTGTTAGTCATTATCAGCCCATTTGGATTAGTAGTTTGTTGTTGACAACTGCAAAGTTTAGTTACGTTTGTGTGTGTGTTCTTCGATTTTTGACTTTTGAAAAAAATCGATCAAAGAATATGTATTAAATTTTGCGTTAAAAATGGAATAAAGTGCTCCAAGGCACTTGAAATGTTGACTGTGGCATTCGGCGAGTCCACTTTGTCTCAAAAAAGTGCTTATAAGTGGTACAAGCGCTTTAGAGAAGGCCGAGAAGATGTTGATGACGATGAGCGTCCTGGAGTTTCAACCACGTCAACAAGTGAAGAAAACATTGAAACAGTGAAAAAAATTGTTTTGGAAAATCGTCGAATCACTATTAGGGAAGTTGTAGAGGATGTTGGCATATCAATCGGCTCATGCCATGCAATTTTCTCGAATGTTTTGGGCATGAAACGTATGGCAGCGAAGTTTGTTCCAAAATTGCTAAATTTTGAGCAAAAGCAACGTCGTATTAGTATCGCTCAGGAGTTGTTGAATGACGTCAACGACGATCCAGGTTTGCTCAAAAGGGTGATGACTGGTGATGAAACGTGGCTATATGGTTATGACGACGAAACCAAGGTCCAATCATCCCAATGGAAGCGGCCAGATGAGCCAAGACCGAAAAAAGCACGCCAAGTTCGATCAAATGTGAAGGTTTTGCTCACTGTTTTCTTCGATTACAATGGCGTGGTGCATCATGAGTTCTTGCCAACAGGTCGTACGGTTAATAAGGAATACTACAAGGAAGTTATGCAACGTTTGCGTGAAGCAATACGGCTCAAACGATCGGAATTGTGGAGAAAAAAATCATGGATTCTGCATCACGATAATGCACCAGCTCACACATCAATGCTTGTTCGTGATTTTTTGGCCAAAAACAACACCCTAATCATGCCTCAACCACCTTATTCACCAGATTTGGCTCCCTGCGACTTTTTCCTATTCCCAAAACTGAAGAGACCAATGAAAGGAAAGCGTTTTGCCACAATTGATGAGATAAAGTCAGAATCGAAGAACGAGCTCATGGCCATACCGAAAAGCTCATTTCAGAAGTGCTTCGAGGATTGAAAAATGAAATCTAAAAAATTTATCTAAATACAGGCGTTGCCATCAAGTGCTAGCAACTACTAATTTTATAGCGGCAAAAATGGTAAATAATTAGAAATATATTTAGGTAAGCAATGAGAATAATTTCTATTATGTTATTTTCTCCAGAATTCTTACATATTTGATTCAAAAATTCTGCTCTTAAATATAAGATACGCTCCACTGAATAATGAAGACAAAATCTCCGAAACAGTAAAAATAAAAAATTGAAAGAAAATATGATTTTTTTAAAGTATTTAATTATTTGGTTAAGGGAGAATGGTGTAGGTTCTTGGTTAAACATATTAAACGAGCTTTTCGTGCTAGGCCCTCCGGGTTGGTGCCCTGGCGGGCAGCGTCTCAGTCCAAAAATTTTATTCCTCTTAAGAAACCACACTCCAAATGTATATCTGTAAACTCCCGAAAATATGGTACATAGTCTCTTAAAAGTTTCGCCTCATTTTCGTCTTGACACAGCTACAGAAACGAGGCTCTAGATATTAATCTGGAAGTATTTTTTTTTCTATAATCTACAGCATTGTGATATTTTTTTGTGTGGAAATAGATTTATTTAAATAAGTGGAATCGTGTGAAGAGGAGAATTAAATTATATCATTTTTTTAAAATTCGATAATCGATATAAGGCTCCAAATATTTAAAAGAGATCAGATGTTGTTTGTATGACAGGCTGCTCCCTCCAGTATTGCCATGAGAAACAGCGAAGGAGGATTTGGACTAGAAAGTCGAAAACCAGTGGATTTCAATTTTTCAATTAAAGTGACCAGATTACTATTACAACAGGTTAGTTTTTCCTAGTCAGGGTCATTTTAACAATTTCCTCCTCTTTGCAACAACTCTTGCAAGTGTATTTTTTTACCAGGTGAGAGATTCAATCCCATAATCAACCCCTTTTAGTCGTCTCTTTGACAAGCAGGGGATACTGTGAGCCAATTCTGTAGCCCCTGTCCACAGGGGGACTCTCGGATAATTCATATTCAAAACTTTAAAATGCAACGTAGAATGGTTGTTCCTCTAGTATTAGATCAAATGAAATAAATTAAAAAAAAAAAGTATTTAATCGAGGAAAATGACTAAAAAGTGCATTGATAGAATGATCTCTCTTTCTTTATAGAAGCTAAGGTAAGGATTCCAAATACAAGTCCAGACCTGTTTTAGACTAGTAGAAGTTAATTTCTTAGTTTCTATTATTCTAGGAAAGGCCTTTTGACTATTTCAATTGGACTAAATAGATACCTGTTATTATACCATATATATAGAGATATTCAATTAATTAAAGAACTTGGAAATGTTTAGAAATAATTAAACTCTATATATTTCTAATATCATCGCTAATAGAAGTAGACCTTAAATTACTAAGAAAATCACAAGAGGTTGTCATCTGTTTTCACTCGGAAATCGAGTCATAGTTCTTTAATTGCATGATTTCCCTAAAATTCAGACAAAAATGTAAAAAGAAAAAAAAATATTTGCTGTGACGAGCGTAAATTTTGAATTTATATTCTAGTTAAGAAAATACTAAATCTAAATAAAAATCAGATTTAGATATTTGTCATTTAAAATAATCAATTCACTGAAACTGCAAACAGCCTTGCGAGTCTTGAAAACTTTCACTTTTTACGCCAATTTATTTTGAATTCTTTCACTATACTCAATTGATGCTTTGTGGGTTTTATATATATCTATTCAATATGTTATATATATATATATATAATAAATATAGAATATAGGGGTAGAAATTAAGGGTTGTTTACCATTGGGTGAGTGTAGGTGTCCTCTGCTGTTGGCCCGATGAATTTTCTACCACAACTAAAGCAAATGAGCTAGATCGAAAGAATCCCATTCTCGATTAGATTACCAGGCGGGCCAAATTTCTCCGAATTATATTCAAATGAAAATTCTCAAAAGGTCTTTTTAAGATATTTTATTATTTTATTAAAATAAAATAACAAAAAAATATATCTATATATAATTAAATATAGATAGTGTCACGAACCGTTTTTTTTCTATATTAAAAAATATGTATTTTAAATAATTAGGAACGGCTTTTTGACTCTAGGTACGAAAATAATAAATCGAAATGATTGTCTAAATTGAATTATTTATCATTATAATTATTAAATCACGGATTAACGAATCCTAAATCTTTTTCCTCAGATTTTATTTTTCCTTTGAAATTTGATTATTGTAAAAACATTGATTAGACTACATCGAGGTGTGAACCGCGATTGGAATTAGGTGTATACGTCTTTGGAATTATGTGGAATTCATTAGATAATGCCATCTATCTATTGTCTTCTACTTGGAAATGAAATGGAAGTGGAAGTATTAGGCCGCGGTTCACCCATCGGATAATATTATGTAGCTGTTAAAGCTTGTATTTTTGTGAATAACTTTATTAAGGGTTGGAATTTTGTTTAAATCATACATAATTAGTTATTATTATTATTGAACAAGAACAAATAATACAATAGATCTACATCCTTTCGATCGACTTATTCTGCGATCGTTTTCAAGTATGAGCACACACTCGGATTATTTGTTCTTGTTAAATGAAACAGTTATCAGTAAACAAAAAAGCAACCTCAAAATAACACACTTTATTTTTGGTTACGAATTTTTATGTATTTTTAGCACTTTTTCCTTTAAAATTAAAAATTAGTAAATTATCTTTTGATTCCCCGCCACTAAAAAAAAATAATAATAATAATAACAGTGCGGATGAATGGAAGAGAGCAAAACAGAAACGCTCAAAGTAACTAATTAAATTTAGTTTTATTTTATACATAAAAATCTTCAAAATTAGTTACCCTTATTTGAAAAATAAAAGTTAATAAAATTTGATAGTAGGTAAGTAGCTACAAGATGAAATAGAATAAACTTAAATGTATGTTAGAACTATACAAAATACTAATAAGCAAAATTTTGTTTTTGTAACTTTATATATTTATATAAATAACAAAAAATTTATTTCTTTTATAAGTAATTTTACATAGGGGGCATAATTTTTGAAAGGGTTAGGTGAGGCATAGCAGAAAAAAGGTTGCGAAACACTGCCATAAAGTTTTCAAATATAAACAAAATTATACTTATAGATATTATCTTTAATGAATTTAATATTATTAATGATAATTGAAATAATATTACATTATTTTAAGTAGCGTAATTTCGACTTTGTTCATGAGTAATTTATGATCATTTGCTATAAGCTGAAATTTCGATATGTCTAGTGAAATCAAGTTGGTCCCATTTGCATCCCTTCACTTCCTAGAAAGCTAATGCTTCTTGCCTAAGAGCAAATCGTTTTAATTCCCCCACCTCCCACCCACCACCGGGGGTGCCACCAGCCCTTATTAAGCAAACATACCAAGTGTGGGTTGCTTCTTAGCTAAAAACGACCCACCAGTTGGCAACCATAACGTTAAAGCAATTTAATTCAAAAACATATGTATCAATGAATGGCATAATATAAGGGTAAGTATTAAAATATTAGAAAGTATCAGGCTGCAGGGGGGTTATAAACATAGATATATTGTGCGATGAATATAAAATATTGAATGTGATATAATAAATATATTATATAACAGGAGACTAGCTCTTCTGGTTATTCAAGAAAAGGTGCCAAAAGGGACTAGAGACGAAGTTCCGGAACTCGGCCTATGAAGGTGTCTGGAGCTAATAAATAATATTTCCATCATTGAATTTAATAAATAATAAATAATAATGTAATAAATTAAATAATAATAATAATAAAATAATCATAAAATATTTGCTCTTATAACTTATTTTTACTTTATCCAATGCGAAGTCACAAATTGAAGTATTCAATGAGATTGAATTTTAGCACGTGACGGTTTTGCCAAAAATTACCTGGAATCTCGTCGAGAGGCCAAAAAGTGTCATTTTTTTACTTTATCCAATGCGAAGCATGGGAGAAAGTATTGGAATCGCTCTCGCGGCAAGCGCGACTTCAAAGGGTCCTCAGGTAAAGACTACGGAACCCATAGACTCAATTAAGGTCACAAATTGAAGTATTCAATGAGATTGAATTTTAGCACGCGGTTTTGCCAAAAATTACCTGGAATCTCGTCGAGAGGCCAAAAAGTGTCATTTTTTTACTTTATCCAATGCGAAGCATGGGAGAAAGTATTGGAATCGCTCTCGCGGCAAGCGCGACTTCAAAGGGTCCTCAGGTAAAGACTACGGAACCCATAGACTCAATTAAGGTCACAAATTGAAGTATTGAATGAGATTGAATTTTAGCACGTGACGGTTTTGCCAAAAATTACCTGGAATCTCGTCGAGAGGCCAAAAAGTGCCATTTTTTACTTTATCCAATGCGAAGCATGGGAGAAAGTATTGGAATCGCTCTCGCGGCAAGCGCGACTTCAAAGGGTCCTCAGGTAAAGACTACGGAACCCATAGACTCAATTAAGGTCACAAATTGAAGTATTCAATGAGATTGAATTTTAGCACGTGACGGTTTTGCCAAAAATTACCTGGAATCTCGTCGAGAGGCCAAAAAGTGTCATTTTTTTACTTTATCCAATGCGAAGCATGGGAGAAAGTATTGGAATCGCTCTCGCGGCAAGCGCGACTTCAAAGGGTCCTCAGGTAAAGACTACGGAACCCATAGACTCAATTAAGGTCACAAATTGAAGTATTGAATGAGATTGAATTTTAGCACGTGACGGTTTTGCCAAAAATTACCTGGAATCTCGTCGAGAGGCCAAAAAGTGTCATTTTTTTACTTTATCCAATGCGAAGCATGGGAGAAAGTATTGGAATCGCTCTCGCGGCAAGCGCGACTTCAAAGGGTCCTCAGGTAAAGACTACGGAACCTATAGACTCAATTAAGGTCACAAATTGAAGTATTGAATGAGATTGAATTTTAGCACGTGACGGTTTTGCCAAAAATTACCTGGAATCTCGTCGAGAGGCCAAAAAGTGCCATTTTTTTTGGAAGTGCGTGGGGATGGATGTATGTATGTATGTATGTATGTGTGTGTGTGTGTGTGTGTGGTATCGTTTTTTTCGTCCACGATTTTTTCCACACCTTTGCGCTGATTGGAATGAAATTGAAAACCTACCATTAGTTTAGCAAAATGAAGCGCTGATTAGTTTTTGGTACATATCGGTCCACAAACATTAGTACTTTATTTCAGTACTTTTTTAGTTTTTTCTAAATATCTTGAAAATGACTTAACCAATTTTGATGAAATTTAATATCCTAATTAAGTACCCTGGGGACCACAAAAAAGGTTAAATAAAGTTTTTAGTAAAATTATATTTTAAAGTACTTTATTCAACAACATATTAATAGTTAATAGAGTAAAGGGTGTGTAGTTTCACAGTGAATGAAATAAAACTCAAAGAGGTTTATACAAACTCAATATATTTCGGATTATTAGTCCATCATCAGGAGTTTACAAGACAATACTAATAATAATTGAACGAGTGGTCGCCATTCTTGACATTCAAATCATGGTTCCCAATATAACAAAATATAACATTCAAATCTTACACAAGAAAAACACCAATGAAAATTTAAAATTTAAAAAATTTAAAAAATTGTTTTACAAAGATTTTTCTTTTTTAATTATAAAATATATAAATGTAAATATAAGAAATCTAAGTAAATATGAATATTAATATAAATAAAAATTACAAGTATAAATATAAAGTCTTTTTAGAATTGAATTAGAAAGTAAAATTACAAATTTAAGTCATAGACACAAAATTAATTATAAATATCAGTTTACAAATAAGCCTAAATAACATATAGAGATGAAGAATTAAGATAAAATATAATAGGGATAAATTAGATGAGATAAATTACAATATACAACAATTTTTGTGGTTATCTCATATATCAAACTGTCATTTATTTTAAAGACTGAAGGCGCGTGATTTGAATTTAATTTTGATTGTAATTTGGGAAATAGTATATATTTGAGAGAGACTGAGGTTAAGTTTTTTAATTTTTGTTAATTAGTAGATCTATTATTGTGGAATTTCTAATGTCCTGCTGGTTATTGAGAATTTTATCTTTTTCAATTATAGCTTTCTTAATTTCGGTTGATTCTAACAGGTCTAGTTTTCGGCTTTTAGAGGCAAAGTGTAGTGGTATAGGATTTTGGGGTGAAGGTGAGTGATTGTTTTCAATAAGGTGGTCTGCGAAGGCGGAGGTTGGATCACTCTGTATGGTGTCTGATTGCAACTTTCTTAACGAACTCAAATGTTCTTTATACCGGGTTTTGAAAGTTCTGCCCGTCTGACCAATATAAAACGAGTCGCAGTCTTGACATTCAAGTTTATAAACACCAGATTTCTCCTTTGGGTCAATTTTATCAAGTTTATTATTAACTAATATAGATGACAGGTTAAAGTTGTTATATAATGCTGGGGTGATACCCTGTTTGTGTAAAAAAGTGACTATTGGTCTATTAAATTGATCAGAGGTGAAGGGAAGTTTTCTATAAATTTTGTCTGTTTGAGGGAGAGGTGGTTCAATTAGGGCCAGGGTTTTTCTAAATGTTAGTTTTCGGAGGATATTTTTTATTATGCTTGAGGGATAGCCGTTGTTTTCTGCTATTTGATGGATAGTATTAATAGACCAATAGTCACTTTTTTACACAAACAGGGTATCACCCCAGCATTATATAACAACTTTAACCTGTCATCTATATTAGTTAATAATAAACTTGATAAAATTGACCCAAAGGAGAAATCTGGTGTTTATAAACTTGAATGTCAAGACTGCGACTCGTTTTATATTGGTCAGACGGGCAGAACTTTCAAAACCCGGTATAAAGAACATTTGAGTTCGTTAAGAAAGTTGCAATCAGACACCATACAGAGTGATCCAACCTCCGCCTTCGCAGACCACCTTATTGAAAACAATCACTCACCTTCACCCCAAAATCCTATACCACTACACTTTGCCTCTAAAAGCCGAAAACTAGACCTGTTAGAATCAACCGAAATTAAGAAAGCTATAATTGAAAAAGATAAAATTCTCAATAACCAGCAGGACATTAGAAATTCCACAATAATAGATCTACTAATTAACAAAAATTAAAAAACTTAACCTCAGTCTCTCTCAAATATATACTATTTCCCAAATTACAATCAAAATTAAATTCAAATCACGCGCCTTCAGTCTTTAAAATAAATGACAGTTTGATATATGAGATAACCACAAAAATTGTTGTATATTGTAATTTATCTCATCTAATTTATCCCTATTATATTTTATCTTAATTCTTCATCTCTATATGTTATTTAGGCTTATTTGTAAACTGATATTTATAATTAATTTTGTGTCTATGACTTAAATTTGTAATTTTACTTTCTAATTCAATTCTAAAAAGACTTTATATTTATACTTGTAATTTTTATTTATATTAATATTCATATTTACTTAGATTTCTTATATTTACATTTATATATTTTATAATTAAAAAAGAAAATCTTTGTAAAACAATTTTTTTAAATTTTTTAAATTTTAAATTTTCATTGGTGTTTTTCTTGTGTAAGATTTGAATGTTATATTTTGTTATATTGGGAACCATGATTTGAATGTCAAGAATGGCGACCACTCGTTCAATTATTATTAGTATTGTCTTGTAAACTCCTGATGATGGACTAATAATCCGAAATATATTGAGTTTGTATAAACCTCTTTGAGTTTTATTTCATTCACTGTGAAACTACACACCCTTTACTCTATTAACTAACATCATGTTTCACCTAAAACCTACACCACTTTCCATAAGTAAAAAAAACATATTAATATTTCAAATGAATTTGGATAAAGTTTAGCAACGATCCGTTGCAGTTTATTTTTTTCATAATGATATTGATACAAAAAGAATTTGAACCAAGCTCAGCCTCTGTAGATCGCGGTGAACCGTTGTATCGTGAAAAGAAGAGATTTCAGGGAATGGGTCGGAGTTGAAGGTATCAGTGGATCTTAAAAGATTTAAAAAGTGTTAAATGTAGCCGAGAAGATGGACTGAGGAATCGAGTTCCAGTTTCGAGAAGTCATAGAGATAAACAAATTGGTGAATGCGTTTGTTCAGTTAGTATCAAATTTAATCGCGAAGGTGTGTTGAAAGTTAGAAAATCGAGTTTAAAACTTGACTCAGAAGAATATCTTATTAATTCAAATTTGTAAACATATAAATTCTCATGATCTCATGACTCTTTTACATTTTTTTTTTTTTTTTTTTTTTAATGCAATCGAATGTAAGAAAGGGCACACCAGTAAAAATGCAGCCCCTATGGATCTCAAAAGACCCTTGCATTACCGAAGAGAAGAGAAAGTTGGGTAAGGCAGAGGGTGGAGCCGTAGGTGTTTGTGCACCCGGATTTTGAAGGTTTGACAATTATAAATGCTGTTAAAGATGGAGGCTGGGAGAGAGTTCTAGTTCCTTGAAGTCATGGGACAAACGTATTGGCGAATGAAGTGGTCCGGCACTTTTCTAATTTCACTGCGAAAGAGTTATGGGAATCGGCAAAACGCGTGCTACGCGAAAAGCATTCTTTAACTATACATCTTCTATAATATAGAGCAGAGATTCCCAAACTTTTTTGACTTTTTTGCCATTTTTTTCTGTTTTGGGTAAACACCCTGCTTAAGAATTTAAATTTTACTTTTAAAGAGATTTAAATTTATTCTTATAGTATATAATAAATAGAGAGCTCGAATAAAACATTTATTTTTAAATCTCTCCTAAAAATTTAATTTATGAACCCTTCCAAAAATGGTGAGTGATACAAAGGGTTCCCCCTTACCTCTCATTTTCGAAGTTTTTTAAGAAAATAAAGTTTTACTTTTAAAGAAAATTCTATTTATTCTAATATCTTTATATATTATTATTATTATTTATATTATATACAGTGCTCGAATACAATTTTGATTTTTATATATCTCCTAAAAATTAAATTTATGAACTTTGATATAATATTAAGTTGCCATGAATTAATCGAAAGTGTTAACATTTTAAATTATGTCTAATTATTATTATTGAATACTATCTATGGTATTTTTGTTCGATTATTTTATAAGAAAATTTATTTTATCAAAAAAGAAAAAAATATTATGATGTATGAGGTTATATTAGATGCAAATTTATCCTATAATCTTCTTCCCTTCGTTTTAAGGTTTGAGAGATAGAAAGTTTTTATTTGTGTCCCAAACTCTACTAGCATGCGAAATTTCATGATGTTGGAATGATTATAGAAGTACCCTATAGGTTTTGATAACTTGTCGGGAGTGAGTCAGTCAGTGAGTGCCAAAATTATCTATTTTCTCAGGTCTATATCTCAGAATATATTTATGCTATATTATTGAAATTTGGTACTCTCTACAAGAGCGATTACATAATTACATGATTAAAAATCAGCTCAGTATCTCAAACGGGTTCTCAGCTGCCGGGAAGTCGAAAGTTGGTCGAAATGGTTTATGTAGTAATTAACGTACAGCGTGTACGGCCATGCTCGGACTTGGCCTGCGCACGCTCTGCGCTATGATATTCAAACCCATGCTCGATGAGCGAGAGGCAGGGGAGGGACGAAATTCCCGGACCGCGTATTTCAAGGGATTCCCGGAACCTGGTATAATTTTACTCAAAAGGTATAATTTTATGGCTATTTTTTTTTATTCTTCCAAACATTTGTTACTTTGTATAGGTTGGGCCATTTAACTTTTGCAATTTGAATTGGCTATAAAAAAAATAATGAATATTTT